>KK113541.1:101198-113661 GCA_000611955.2 Stegodyphus mimosarum | reverse complement strand
CGTCGTGTATGCTTCCAATTACACCACGGAGGCATGCAGAAAGAAGGGAGAAAATACCTTGTAGTCATACAAAAACACCATCTCTCCGCTAAATTTGCCCGGGTCAGCAAACTGGAGTAATAAATACCTGTTATCGTGGTGCTGCGTAGCAAATAATGATAAAAAAACAGCCAAAATGGTAGCCCAAATCTTCCCAGCCATCTCCTGTGTTCCGAACTTATGCAGCCTAGGATATCCTCTGTGCTTTTACACCATTCTTCTTGGCTTCCTTTCTGGGTCACATTGTTGAATCCGGGATTCGTATCTACTGTAATTAGTCTTGATTGGAAATTTCTTCTTGGGGTTTATCATACAGAGTAGTTCCATCAACCCAACCCAGAACAAGCAAACTAGTTTTTTTTATTCCTAGCGTAGATATCCGAGGTAGCTACTTGGCAGACATCTTCTACATATCCACCCTTTTATGCGGGACTTTTCTACCGGCCCAAAATTGATGCCTATTTCGTCTGTAAAGTGAAAAATTGTCACTCGTCGATATTCCATTACACACCTTTCCCGTATCCCGTGCTCGTCCCTTTGAATGATATGTGATGTTTCCTATATTTATTACTGACCTTACTTGCTGTAGCTTTTCGAAACCCTGTAAAAATCAACTAATAGTTGCGTAAGTCCTTGCATTCAGTTTCATACACTCCGGAAGAATGATGCAAACATTTCACTGCGTTTCATCATCACACAAGTATTAAGTCACATTTAAGTTTATAACTTATTGAACGACCTCAATACATGAATAAAGTAGATATTTTTAAGACACCTGCATTAAATGTTTCAATTTCCCAGCACGCTTCACAGACCTGATTCCATCGGACATGGAGGGAATACAGTGATGCTCGAAATGCTTTACAAGAAAAGAAATTGAATCTCTTGCTCTGGAGGATAAGGAAGACCCTATATTTACCACGAAAATTTACATTCCGGCAGGAAACTGAAATCAGGAGGGAAAGGAAAGCCAAACTAAAAATAATTGGCTAGAATGAAATAAGGTCTTAACACCTTCTCAATCATCTCATGCGGAAATTATAGGAAATTTCTAAATTTGGGGAAGAACATTTATTAAATTTTTGTGTCTATATAAATTGTAAAAACTTCTTACCAGTATATTACTTCAAATGACAGATAAACTTACTATAATCATTAAAAATATTAAATAGATAGACGGCTTTTCCTTTTATATTTCTCTGTCTGCCAAATAAAGGTCAAAACAATTGAAATTTTTAGTGTTTCTTCTACTTTATTTACCCGTTTAGAAACATAATATATGTTTACATGTTTTCTGGAAATATTCTCATATTCTGAAATCTGAGAAATTCCACATTATTTTTTTTTCATTCTTCCTTCGCCTGTATTTATATATTTCAAAGAATTCAATCAAATAAAAGAATGAAATACTTTTCCTACGAAATAAATGTTTATCTAGAATGATTTTATGAGTATTTCATATGCTTTCGTGTGCTTTCTTAGCTATATTTATAATATCCCAGAATGCTGCAGTTTTTTCTTCTCATTTTGTAGATCCAGTGAAGAACCATTTTCATGTTAGTGTTGATAACTGGAAAAACTTTTCTCGTTTTTTCGTTTAATTTTTCTTGGTAAACGGACTCTCCTGCAATTTGTAATTTAAGATTATTTTGAAATTTCGAATTCCAATTAAATAAACAATTTCGCAACGTGTTCTTCTTAGAATGTAAAGTATATACGAAGCAATTTATTTCGAAGAACCACTATTCCCTTGCTAATACTGCTTCTTTCTTTCATTGTTTAATTCTCTTGCTGTGGAAACTAATATTGCATTCAAGAAAAAGCTCGAAATCTGTATTTTAAATTAAATTTTTAGTCCAAAGACTTAAATGCTTAATTTTGCGCTGGAAATAATGATCTGAACTTTTTTCAATATATTTTTATTTTATTGAAAATCTGATCTATTCGTTAATATAAGGATTAATTTTGATGTAGGGATAGTAAATAAGCCTTGATGTTCCTCTCTAGAAAATCTGACGCAGTGTAGTTTTCTGTACTTGATCTTCGTTGTAATTAGATTTGAGTTCCAGTGTTAAATCAAACGCTAATTTAGCGTGTTCATGATTCCATATTTTGGCTTTCACGCTGCCATAATTTTGAATTGAAATTTATGATTCCTCTCGGACATTCATAATTAAAGTTTGAGTCTTTTTAGAATATAATATCTGTCAAATGTTTATTTAACAGATAGAAAGTGCTTCTCAACTAACATTTATATAGCCATATATGTGTGTACGGGCAAGTGATACGGGTACGGGTGTGCGAGAGATATATACGGGTAAGTGAAAAAGGCGGTTACAGGCTTTACTTTGGTAAAACTTTAACTTATATGTGTTTTTCGAAATATGTTAAAACAGGAAGCATGAAACACTGATATTTATACAAGAATGATCTAGGATACAGTGCAGTAGTCGATACCATGTACCATTGCATCCAATGGTATATAGTAATAATGCTGTATCAGAACGGATATACTAATATTGTTTTCGGTGCTTGAGTAATTGCGAAAGGCAGCTTTAAAACTAAAAAGTTCTGGAAGACTTCTAGAATTGAGGCACGAGAACTTATTGGAAGCCAGTGAGCTTAGCAAGATTATAATAGCAAAACTTTGTCAAAAATATTTTGTTTATAAGACGACCCCGAAGAAGTGGATTCATGCTTTGAGATTTGTAGTAATTTGGACGCTTGATATCACGCGATCTGTTAGACAGAGATGGCACAAAAAGAGCGAATTGGTGTATTTCAAATCTTGTCTGACAGATTGCATTTTTGCTCAAAATTGTAACTGGCAGTGAAATATGAGACCTCTGAAAAATTATCAGATGACATCAAATTGTTTTCAATCCAGGAAAACCTTCAGAAACCACAGTAAAACAAGGATTATATTCACAGAAAGTTGTATCAAGTGTCTCGTAGGATTTTAGAGTTATGTTCTAGGTTTCTGATACTGAGCCAAATGTTAGATGATAAGTCTATTACTTTATCTGTAGGTAGACCACCTTCGGATGCCGTGAGAGGAATGGGATGTTCGCTGGGGAATCATCAGGAAGTAATATTCCATTGCAACAACACAATATCCCTCACATTTACTCCGATGCAAAGGAAATCATATGGGAGTTCGTCCCCGACTTATCCCCGAATTTCACTGAATATTGTTTTAACACAGTCTTTCGGTCTTCGCATAATTTTCAAGAGGAACAGAAGAAAGACAATGCAGAGCATCTTCGAGGTAGGCTTCAAGAAATCGTCGACAACTTGCAAAAGGGCTTCTGAAACAAGTATCTGATCAGCGTTTGAAACCTAACGGTGATTTCTTTAAATATTACATCTAAAGTAAAAATATTTTTTCTTCTGAATTTAATTCCATACGTCAATTTAGAATCTCATTATTCTTCACCTGCCTCGACGATCCACCTGAGTAATACTTCTAAAATAACGTTTTACATGAAATATGTAGGCCAATAAATGAGCCGCATGGAGCGAACAGCCGCCCCTCGCGCCCTTTTTAGGTACGCTACTAGTTGGTAACAAGGCATAGAAAATAATGGAAAATATTCTATAGACTGAGATTCAAAAAATGTGTTCCAAAATATAATGGAATTCTTTCACTGAAAAGGGGAAGAGTCGTTTCTCAAATGCCCATTAATAATAATAATTAATAATGATGAAATTTTAATGGGTCATGTCCGCAAATAAATCAGTTTAAACATGTCCTTTGTTACTTTTTAATCAATTAAACCATTTACAGCAGTTATTAGATTAGAGTTATGTTATTAAATGTTTATTTTTATAAATTTCTATTTTCATTCCAGTTTCTTAGGTCATGTCTTCTGTTCTTAGGCCATGTCATCATGTCTTCTCATAGTTTATTTGATTAATATTTTAAATTCAGTTTAATTTGATAAAATCATCATGCTTATTTTGTAACGACTTCACGAGACTTATTTATTCTATCAGTAATTGTAATTTTTTAAACATAACTTAATTAAGAGTTAATAAAATATATAATTTCTACAGTTTTAATTATTATTTCAAAGGGGCTTTGTCCCTGAAGGACTATTGTTTTCGTTCTGCGATTTTGCGTCGAATCACTCTGAATGTCCGTTTTGCTTTTCAAATTGTTGCCACCAAATATTATTGTTCTGATTTATATTTGAAGAAAGTAAATGAAGAAGAATCTGCATAAATGTATGTATGTATCTGACATTGGGATAAAACAACGGTACCTAGAAACATCAAATTTTGAATGACGTAATCCTACTGCGAATATAGGCATCTGGGAGCCCAAATTTGAAATTTGCAATTTGTTTTATTGTCGATTTCATATTTTGTAAAACTTTAAATAATTTTGATTAACAAACTCAAGGATTTCAAAGCGAGCAATGGCAACGTTGTGCAGAAAAAACATTTTTATCTCTAGACTGTGTATCGGAAATTCTAAAAGTATGCTCAATTTAAAATTATTTTGAGATATTGCTCTTGAACTGAATTTTATTGTTTAAGTGCGAAGAACATGATATTTAATAAATAAAGGTAACACAAAATGTTAAAAAAACGCCGCTTTGGACGTAATTTAAAATCGGAAACCTTTCAGATTTTTTTTATTTATTTTTTATATATTTATTTTCGTTAGCAATCTTTTACAGAAGTGGTTTTGTAGATTTTTTTAATCCGAGAGATATTAAGTCTATCTTTTTACTAATTTACTACACAGTTATTTCATATATTACTTGCAGGTTCCCGCTGTGTTTACAATCTAAAAGTAACACAGCGTATTTAACCGATACGAAATTTTACTTATCTAACTAACACAACATGTACACTTTGAAACAGAGATGCTAGATGCACCAAATAAGAAACGCACCGCTATTTCCATCGACGTGAGTAATCTGAAAAAATCTTTCTTCCGTAATATTGTGAAATCCTTCCTGCAATTTATGTCGAATATCTACAGAGTCATGAAAACTTTGTGTTGTCAGTTTCATTTTGGGAAGAATTGAAAATGTCAAAAGTAAAAGTAAAAGTAAGCTAACAGATAAAGGAAACCACAATAATTTGATTTTTTGTTTAATGAAAGAGTGAAAATATTAAAGCTAAGCGATGATTAATTTTGTTCTCTGTCACTTCTTAGAAACTCTTTTGCAGTTTCTTATTAAGACGGTCAGTTCGAAAGAAAATTCTGTTATAATATATCACCTCTCTTTATATATCGTTTGATTTTACTGTATCGATATTCTCATTCATTCTACCTAAAGAGAGAGGTGTGAAGAACATTCTTTGTGTTCTAATAACGTTTTAAAAGACTGTGGATCGCACCAGTCGTTTGAAGGCATATAAAATCAGATACTGCAAAGGCAAAATGTTAACATGCAATTCATTCTAGTATATGCTTTGCTAGAAAAGAAAAGAATCCGATGGAAAGGCTTTGTTCTTCTAAAGCACCCATTTAAAAAATTCGCATATCACCTGTTACATGTCAACACCAAAAGTAGTCTGGAGGATAACTAGAGAAAAATGGAAATGAAGAATTTCAACATATATATGTTTTTACTGGTGAATTAGAATAGACACCCATCGTTACTCAACTGTTGCAAAATATGTACCCAAATTTTTTAGGGTCGCGCTTTATACCTGAATGATTTATGTATCATTACAAAGTGCCCAGCTGCCGCAAGATAGCTTACCCTCAAGGCGGGTTTAAGACTGTCAGAAAGCGGCAGGGGGATACAGGGTTTCCATATTTGGCGAAAAATCGCCCATTTGGAGACATTTGGTGATAAAATTGACGATACGCCGTAGACGGATGGAGAACATTCTAGAACGAATTCTTACTGGTTTGGCATAGAATGTTCTCGAAGGCAGGCCAAAAGCTATATAAACCCTGCCTGTACGCGGAGTAGCAGTCCAGTATCGAGATGTCTCGTTAGTGTATCACGAATTGGTGCATCGTTGAACCTATCGAGTGCATCGCGAGTTGTAGCATGGAGAGTCTCGAGAGCATGTTGAGTTCCGAGAAAGACCGAACCGAGTTGGGAGCTTTTCTCTAGGGCTTTGTCGTAAAGCTGCCTTCACCGTTATAGCCTGATAGCCTGAAGGCTATGTTGCTGATCGTTTCAGCGTGTTTGTCGTAGTTTTTTGGAGCTGTCCCTGAGTAATACTAGCTAGTAAATTGTGTTTTGATACTTCATCAGTGTTGTCGTCGGTCACTCCAAATCTACGAACCCGTATGAATGCAACAGTATGTATCTGTATTTGAAAAGATATACGCATATATTTTTCATCGTATGAGTTAGGCTAAGGATATATTTTCGATAAAGCAAAGAAAATATTGCACCGAACCTTTTTTATAACATACCTAACAATAACGATTCTGGTGCTTAAAAAAGTAGGGGTTTGAAAACGTAAAACTAAAGAAAAAACCTTAAACCGATATGTATATAACTTTTACTTAAATTAAACATTTTTAGACGAAATCTCAAACATAACACAGTAGTTTTTTTCCTAACGCTGAAATGAAAATATTAAAATATTAAATACATAAATTTATTTTTGCATCAATAAGCTATTCAATTCTTCTAAGATTTTTTGTAATTTCTATTGTCGTTCTTTTCCTGAAAAATGATGTTTTAGGTTAAATAGTTCCGATAAAAGGGAAGCTCATGTTACAATGCTGGAATGTGCTTGGAATCAATTATATTCATCTCCTCATCCAAAAAAGCAAAAGCAATTGTTACAAAAACTTTACTTTGTAGGGAATTATCTTTATTTTAAATAACCAGTTACATTTAATTTTAAGTTACTTTCCTATAAGCCTTCAATCCCCTAATTGCCTGTGCCAGAATATTTAAATTTGGTAGCGCGCGTAAGAAATGCAAATCCTTCCAGTGGGAGAATAAGTTAAATATCGACGTTCCAGTAGAGAAGAGAGAGTCCGGGAAATTGCCGTGCGTGCTTATACGCAAACTTCTGTTTAGCAGTTACTGCTGGTTTTGACGTGGCTTAAGCGTTATTATCTTGCTGACACTAGATTCATCTACACGCTGTAGGCTACAGGATTATATAACCCCTGTAAGAAAATTCTACTATTTGTGAATATCTCTTATTTTAAGTTTTATTCTACTGTTTCAGTTACCGCCCAAGTTGAGGCGTAGTGTGTTAGCGTCAAGTTGACGCACTGTAAATAAGTTTAAAAGTTTAATAAAGGGCAGTTTTAACACTTCCTCAGCGCTATCACTATCTCTCTAGGTTTTACACAACAGCAGGACAGTAGAACGTTACATCTGGTGCCCGAACTTCTAACTCGAATCCAATGGCCAGTAATCAGGACAGACAATCATACTTGCAAGATACAGAAGTCGTAGACCCGATGGTGACAAGGCCATTGGATGGATTTGGCTTTTTAATACAGACGATGCGAGCAGACGATGCGTTTACAGTGAAGAATGCTGAAGAAATATAGATAAATCCGTAATTATTGCCTATAAAGTAGCTGCGTTAGAAAAGAAAATGCCTTGTTGCAATTTTGCATTCTCTTTTCCATTAGCTCTTTGCTTTTGCAATCTTCTTATTTCCTTCCGTGCAAAAGTAGACTTTCTAGGTTCGTTATTCGGTTACTGAATGGGCTGGTTGTGTCGGGATATTACGATTTTTTTGTGTGTGATGTAAATTCGAAGCAGTTTTTCTTCGGAACAGGCATGCATCTATCATCCTACAAGTAATTATTCCTTCAAGACAAGACCAGAAAATGGGAAAAAAATCAGGAAGTAAGCTCTTTCATGCTCCTTTTTTGGGGTGTATTTTAAAATATACCATTCAAACAAGCATTTTTTATATTTTGAAACAAATCGTATTACTTACAAATCGTTACAGGACTGTAATCTAAGTTCCTATTCTATAGCTTGTATGGATTTATATTTATTTTAAATAACCAGTTAATTTTAATTTTAAGTTACTTTCCTATAAGCCTTCATTCCCCTAATTGTCAGTGGCAGAATATTTAAATTTAGTAGCACGCGCAAGAAATGCAAATTCTACTAGTGGAAGAATAAGTTAAATATCGATCGATTATATCCCGTAGAAGAGAGAGTCTGGGAAATTGCCGTGCGTGCTTATACGCAAACTTCTGTTTAGCAGTACTGCTGGTTTTGACGTGGCTTAAGCGCTATTATCTTGCTGCCACTAGACTCATTTGCGCGCTGTAGGCTACAGGATTATATGAACCCTGTAGTGTAGTTCTACTATTGTGAATATCTCTTATTTTAAGTTTGATTCTACTGTTTCAGTTACCGCCCAAGTTCAGGCGTAGTATGTTAGCGTCAAGTTGACGTATTGTAAATAAGGTAAAGAATTTAATAAAGGGCTGTTTTAACCCTTCCTCAGTGCTATCACTATCTCTCTAGGTTCTACACAATAGCAGGACAGTAGAAGGTTACAAGCTCATAACTAAATTTTTTATGAGAAATCAGTTAATTAAAAAAGTAATTTCGCAACTTTTATTATTTTTATCTACAGAATGCTTTTATTTAATTCCTTATATATATATTTTTTTAAATGTCAGAATATCTTATGATTTCCTGGCCTCAATCATTTTTTTGAACCATTAAAATGACTGCTTTTCACAAGAAATTCTGGTAGCACATAAAGCAATATTTGGGATTTCACCTTAGCCACAATGAAATCGATTATCAAAATGTGCTTGAAAAACCATAATGAGTGTAACATGAAACCGCTTATTTCCAGTTTTGAAAGCCTGCTATTTTTTCTGAGTTATTTAGAGATTTAAATGCATAAAAAGAAATGAAAGTAAACTCAAATTCTCTGAACTGTACAATTTTTCGGAAAATCCTAGAAACTCCATAAAAAGATTCCAGGATTGAGATTCCATTTTTGTAGGTGAAAAATCGATCGTAAACTTTTGTATGTTTTATTTTATTTTATAAGCACACTCGGTGTAAAATTTCTACAAAGAAATATTTTTGTATATTATCATGAAATAAAAGTGTATTTCGTTCCCATCAATCTTTTAGCAAGAAATGGTTCAAATCATTTTAAAGAAATGTTCCAGAAATCTCTGCTTTTGCTTTACTCTCGAAACCTATAAGTAGCCCAGTTGATACGACTATTAAATTTAGTAGCACGCGCAAGAAATGCAAATTCTACTTGTGGAAGAATAAGTTAAATATCGACGTTCCAGTAGAGGAAGAGAGAGTCCGGGAAACTGCCGTTCGTGCTTATACGCAAACTTCTCTTTAGCAGTACTACTGGTTTTGACGTGGCGTAAGTGCTATTATCTTGCTGCCACTAGACTCATCTAGACGCTGTAGGCTAGAGGATTATATGAGCCCTGTAGTGTAATTCTGCTATTTGTGAACATCTTAAATTCTTAAGTTTGATTTGACTGTTTCAATTACCGTCCAAGTTGAGGCGTAGTATGTTAGCGTCAAGTTGACGTATTGTAAATAAGTTAAAGAGTTTAATAAAGGGTAGTTTTAACCCTTCCTCAGTGAAATCACTATTTCTCAAGATTCTACACAACAGAAGGACAGTAGAACTTTACTTGAATAATAATGTTATATATAATTTAGTCAATATTATTTTATTAACACTTGAAACACTATAATTTTATGATAAAATTTATTTATATATCATATTAATTAACATCCTTTAAAATTTATTTTACAGAATTACACTTTTATTTCTCAAAATACTCATTATAAAAAAAGGATAATTTCAGGTGCGCACCACATGAGTACCACTCAACCGAAACTTCACCTATCATTCATTAATTTATGTCATCGAGACAGCTATAAAAATATGAAAGGAAAAAATTACAAACGCTTCCAAACTTCGATACCTCTGCATAGAAAGTGCGTAGTGGTCGAATGATGAAACAGCCAACAAAACGTCTGCCAAGCACTGGGTAAACGGAAGTTCCGGATGTCGAAAAGGTATGATTTTCTGTCTCATTGCCATTGGCTCGTCATTTCTCTTTGGGATAACTTCTCTTACAGTGTAGTATGACACCTTTCCTGTAAGATCTGCTGTCAATTTAATCAAACTCCGGCTGCAACGTCATCCTTGTATCCGTTTTCAAAAGAATAAGAAAATAAAAATAAGGAAAGACGATAAATCTTATTACAAAAACGCATGCTCATTATTAAACGTTTTTTCTCCGTTTTTGTTCCGTTTTTAGATTTTAGGTCCGCATAGTTTCAACGTACGAGAATCAGATTTTAGAGCTGACATATGAAATATTCGACATTTCTCGTAATTATTGGAAAATTAATTTTTATGCGTCTCTTGTAATTGAACACAGGAAACTTAGACAATTATGATTGAGGCAGTTCTGATGAGGCATATGATATGAATAATATACCTTATTACCGTATAAATGTATATAATTTATTGTTGAGTGTTAAAACTCTGTCATAAAACAAATACGAAGAAAACACAGCGAAATAATCGCGTTTTGTTTTATAAAGCGCTGAATAAATAAATAAGTTTTACAACTTTCTTATAACGTAGAATTATGCGTTTTAGGAAAAATTATTTTCTCAACTTTGCTTCTTTGAGATTGTTGTTCAAGTCACTATTCATTCGTGCAGTTTTCATAAAGCAAAATACGCTACATGGAAATGCAGGAGAGCAAAGCAATTAAGGGACGCAACTGTCTATTGCACCTGGTTGTTACCATGATTACGAGAAAAGTCAGTTAAGAAAAATGACCCTGAAGAGCCTATTCTAAAACAGCAGACTATAGTGGCCTAGTTATAACGAGATTGATTGGAATTTTGTCAAACGGGTTGCTGCATGGATATATTTTCATGGTTTTTTTCATGGTAACTTACGTTACATGGTTTTCTTCCTACGTAAAGACAGGTTCCCTTAAAAATTCTTCCTCCCGAAGACCTTTCTCCCCCTAATTTGGTAGTTTTGTGCATATTGAACTGAAGGAAGCAACTAATATTTCCAGAATTACTATGGAAAATATAAGCTAATCTGATTTATCGTTTTCATTTTGCTTTGAACGATATGATGCTTTCTCGGGAAAGGAAATGCTTGATCGTACATTTTACGAGTCATAAGCTTCTGCTTTCTAATCAGTCGCACTATTTTTTTTTTGTTTGCTTAGCAGAGTATGACTCACTTTATTGTCCCAAGAAGGAAATGCTACTTCAAACGTCTATTGTTTCTCCCCTCCTGCAATCGAAGATTTTTTTATTATTATTTATTACATCAATAAATAATCAGAAGTTTATCATTGTCAATTATTTAACCTAGGCGAAGTGCACTTGTTTATATTAGTTCTGCCTTACTTATTATGTAATTATTAAGCAGAATGAGTGATACATGAGTCTGATATTTAAACTGTATTCAATACATTTACCTAAATATTCAGTATTTAGTTATAAAGTAGTTATTTATAGCTGAAAGAGCCACTTGAGTCATTTATCAGAGCCTTTACTGCGATTTTAAGGTTTTTGCAATCATTTTAACGTACGCTGGGCAGCATCAGATTATCCCTTTTGGTACCTATAGGTATGGCAATTTTTTCTCAGTTGTTTTAAATACTTTGGGAACTGCAAAGTTTTGTTAACTGTAAACTTATTTGTCTGAGAAGTACTTACTCGAAAAGCTTGCCTTTGATAAAGCTGAAGCTATATGGCATACGATTATGAATTACTAACGGCTTTAAAGGAGAAATATAAGAAAAGGATCCTTTATGTCTGCTATGTGTAAAGATAACAGGAGATAAAAGACTTATTGTATTCTTAATTACGTTTCGACACACGATTTGATGTAAACTTCTTAGAATCATCTAAAGATATTTAGATCTGTCTTCTTCCCTCCCGCAATCGAAGATTTTTTTATTATTATTTATTACTTCAATAAATAATCAGAAGTTTATCATTGTCAATTATTTAACCTAGGCGAAGTGCACTTGTTTATATTAGTTCTGCCTTACTTATTATGTAATTATTAAGCAGAATGAGTGATACATGAGTCTGATGTTTAAACTGTATTCAATACATTTACCTAAATATTCAGTATTTAGTTATAAAGTAGTTATCTATAGCTGAAAGAGCCACTTCAGTCATTTATCAGAACCTTAAATTTATAGAAAGGCAGTTCTGCTTTTCAGTATCAGGAAGCAGTGTCTGAATGTTTTCCGATTACTGCGATATTAGATCTTCAGATCTGTCTAATACTACACTCACGTTTGTGAAAATTGCAACACCAAGAAGGAATCGTCATAATTGAATGCAATTTAATACACAGTTGAGTGGTAGTGGTACAAATAAATGATTAAATGTTCAAAGCAAACAAACAAGAACAAGAGATCAGAATCAGTATTTTGTGTGGCCACCACGCGCCACAATAAGTG
>KK113541.1:38403-100247 GCA_000611955.2 Stegodyphus mimosarum | reverse complement strand
TTGAGTTAACGTTTACCACTAGCAGATAACCACCGATAACCATACACGCCTCGCTACAGCCGTCTATTTATTCGGATCCATCAGCCGTTCAGAGGGCGCTGCTCAGCATACGCATGCGCTACGGATTTGCAATTCTAATCATTTGCATATCATGCGCTACTTTGCATTTCCTGAAAATTTCAGCTCACTCGCGTAAGTCCTTCATGGTGTTGCAATTTTCATAAACGTGAGTGTATGATTGTTACAAATTTTGAAATTTTGAATGATGTAAATTTATTTCCTATTTTTGGAGAAAATAACACAAACAGACACAGTTACAGGTATCTTTCGATAGCTATAATTACTTTTCATTGCTGCAGAGAAATGGGGAAATTTCTTTTCCTTTCCTTTTCATTTATACTTTTACTCATCCTACTAATTATTCTGCGGTGGATTGTACCTTTTTATAATTAACTAACAATAAGTAAAACTTAATTTAAACAAAAAAAAATTTCTGTCCAGTTTTTAAAACTTTATAGCTTTAATCTTCCATATGATTCATTAAGCACCTTAAAAACATAATATTATCTATGTCAATTTAATATTTATGTATGTCAACATTTTTCATGTAATTAATTTTTCAGAAAGAGAAAGATTTGGGGAAAGATGCTGATAACAAAATAACTCTATGGGTACTTGAATTATTAGCTTAGTTAGCGTTACCATACCTCCTTTGCAAAATACAAAACAAGTGCAATAGAAGGAATGTATTGGATCAAAAGACTTTCACTGAAACATGATCAAAATTTTTCATACCTACATTTATTATGAAACAAACTGCATGATCATAATGATTTCAGTTTATTGCGAAAATGCAAGGCAAGCACGACAGTGGCAATAATGCGTAAATCAACCTCATTTAAGTTACTAATGTAGTATGACCTTTCCCAGAAAGAAATTCCCAGATACGTTCATTAGGAAACCACTATTAATGCTTTTGCTTTAGAAATAAGTTTTCTATCCTCATTGTCAGAGGGAAGAAATATAGCAATTAGGTAAAGAAGAACGCTACAATTTCCTGTATCATTGTCAGTGGAAAAAATGCAACACTTCAGTAAATATGAACGCAGTACTATCTGCTAACATTAATTAGTATGCGCAACTGTCAAGCTCGGAGAAATGTATCCAGGAAGCCCCAATACGTGCATAGCCTAAAAAATTCTCTGTATACTTTCCTCATTCAGAAATTAATTTTCAGCATATGAAAAGAAACACGACTGTCATTAAAATTATACACAAGAGATGATAACAAACATTACAGCAGAGAATTAGGAAATAAAGGTAATGAGTTTTTTCCCACGCACCCCTTCTCATTCCCAGAAAATGCATCTAAAACAGCCGTTAAGATCCTGCTTTTACAACACTTCGCAATCAAGCGAAGGCTGGCAGAAGTAAAATTAGGAATGAGCTTGGAAAAAATAAGAGAGCTATCTCCATGTTGAAAATCACTGAATTATCTAAACTTGTAGAGACATTAGGTATTTTTGAAAGCAGGAGAAGAGATAAATATGCAACGCCGTCGCCGGGATTCGAACCACGGACCTCTGGAATACGCCCTCAGCGTGCTGGCCACTACACCACGAAGGCATGCGAAGAAGGTGGGAGAAATACCTTATATACTCGCCCTTTTAAAGGGCGACTGGGGATTAGAAGACCCAATCGCCAAATCCCGGTAGTGGAGAATCATCATCCACCACCTTTTTAGTTCGCCTGTAGAGACATTAGGTATTTTTTTAAGGCAGGAGTTGTGAAAATGAGCAACGCCTTCGCCGGGACTGGAACCACAGACCTCTGGAATACGCGCCCAGCGTGCTGACTACTACCCCACGAAGGCATGCGAAGAAGGCGGGAGAAATACCTTATAAACTCAGATAGACTTTATCGGAGTAGGGGACAGTAATTCTAGAAGAAAAATAATTTCTATATCTTATTTATTGTCCACGAAGGTATTTTATACCACGATATTTTAGAGTTGCGATGTTTTCTCCTTGCTTTCTTTTCTCCGACGATGCTTTTTAAGACTATAGTTTCCCCTTGCATTGTTTTCTCCGAGATGTTTTCGGCGGACACCTTTTATATTTAGACTCGTGAAAACGTGTTCTGGAATATAATCTAGGAAATGATTGTTGATGCTACTTTGAAAGACATATAACACTGCACATGAAGCTTATCACGACAGATTTGCAGTATCTGTCTTTAAAACATACTATTTATTGGTTACAGTTCTTCAATTGTTATAAAGAGAAAGATAATATATTAGCATGATATATATTAACTTACTACACACAATTACAGCATATTATTTCCGTGATGTAGTTAGGTATCTTTTCAGTATAGTTAACTATGAATCAGTAGCAATTATAAAACTATACTAGTAAACTATACTAGTTATAACGAAACTATACAATTATAAAACTATACTAAACTTGTACCAAATATTCTGACTTTATTGTGCTTTACAATAATACCCTAGACATGCTTCGTACTATCAACCCTCTTTTGCGGACTAAGTGCCGTACCTTCCTCTATTGGGGACTTTCAAAACTTTTTTTTTCTTTGAAATCTCTTATTCAAATGTTTTAATAAAAAATGCGCAAAAAGATTAGTTGATCTTCGACTATTGGTAGCCTTTCTAGAAAATTAGGGTGAAAAAGGCTGTGTTTATTTATGAGCCCACTATATTTTGTTAAACCGCTGATTTTTATATTTTGATTAAATATCTTTCAACTTCAAAAATACACTCATGTCCATATATTAAGGATAATTCGGAGTCACGCGGAAATCGAACTCTAAAATAAATATATCACCTGTAAAATCACTACACACATCTTCAAGAATCATATGCAAATTTCAGGAAGTAACCAGATGACACCGATGGTACGTCACAATGACGAGAGTGTAAGAGAGTGATATATAAGGAATACAGGCAAAGAAGTAAAATTGTTCGCAGGCGCTTTATAAGCATTTCAGTGCAATAACCGAATAGTTATGACACAAAGGACGCATTTGGATGATTTTTTACGTGGTAGAATTATCGGCCGTCTGGAATGTGGGCGTACCCAACTGGAAGTATCAGACGAACTTGGAATTGCCCAGAGTGTCATCTCCAGGCTTTGGCAACGATTCCAAGATGATGGTAATGTGAGTAGACGTTACAGCACAGGTCGCCCCAGAGTTACAACGCCGAATGAGGACCGGTATTTGGCAGTTACTGCCAAAAGAAACAGGCGGAGCACAGCCTCAGACCTGTCTCGTCAGCTCTCTTCAGCCACTGGTACGACAATTTCAAGGCAGACCGTGTACAGACGCTTAGGGCAGATTGATCTATATGCTCGTAGACCTGTCAGATGCGTTCCACTTACTGCAACTCACTGTCGCCTGCGGTTAGCCTGGAGTAGAGAGCATGCATTGTGGACACCGCAACAGTGGGCTTGTGTGATGTTTTCCGACGAGTCCAGGTTTAGCTTGCAGTCTGATTCTCGCCGGACTTTCATATGGAGAGCTCCAGGTACCCGTTACCACCAAGAAAACATCATTGAACGACACCGTTACGGTGGTGCAGGAGTGCTCGTTTGGGGTGGAATTATTCTGGGTTCCAGAACTGACCTGCATGTTCAAATTGGAACCATGACAAGCCAAATCTATCGGGACGTCATTCTGGAACAACATGTACGTTTGTTTCGGGGCTGCCATGGGCGCACAATTTGTGTTTATGGATGACAACACCCGTCCTCACCGTGCAAACATCGTAAGCGAATGCCTTCAATCGGAGGATATCACCCGTATGGACTGGCCAGCATTCTCACCGGACTTGAATCCAGTAGAGCACGTGTGGGACATGCTTGGCTGACGAGTTGCAGCCCGTCAACCTCCTCCTACATGTCTGACGGAACTTCGGAGAGCATTGCTTTTTGAGTGGTGTAATATCCCCTAAGATCAGATCGATAATTTGATACTCAGCATGCCTAGGCGTTGTACGGACTGTATTGCATCGTCTGGGAGACATACAATGTATTAACAATCATACCGACCATGTAATATTGGTTTTTTGTAAATAGGTTTTTTTTTGTAATTCGCTCCAGGGAGAAAAAATCGCTAATTTTTTTAATAATATCAAACATGAAGCATCTTTTTTTGCTCTTTACCTTTTGCTTAATAAATAAGCTTTACAAATAAGTCAAATTTGTTTTGCTTCTAACTTTTCCTTTGCCTGATTTTGCATTATCCTTAATTTATGGACATGAGTGTAGTTCAAGTTTTAAACATAGATGAATATCGGATGATATTTTGGAGTTTTTAGAGGTATGTTTAATTATTTTAAATATAGTGAAACGATTTTTGAAATGTAAACACTTATCCATTAACCTGTCAAATTTTTACCTGTTGCTACTTTAATTCTTCTGAAAGCTTTCGCATATCTTTAAGTAACTACAATTATAACTTTCTTATTGAAATAAAATTGTTAAAATTATGGAATTAAATTATGTCGACATTTAAGCGTAGGTTAAATTTACAATTAAGTGCTGCCAATACGTTTATATGAGACAATTTCTCCAAAATCAGGCTAATCGTTTTTGCTCGCTCTTACGGAAGTATTTGTTTCTGAGAAATTGAAATGAAGTTAATGCAACATAACTCTAAACCAATCAGCATTTTGATTTCATTTCATTAAACTAGTAATGTAAGCAGAGAAACTTAAGACTGCGGACGTACTTTCTTAATCTTCTTTGCTCAATTTGCTTGTTTGTTTGCTTAATCGATTTTGTCGAAGAACATGATGACTGTCCCTTCACTAACCAGAATTTTCAAATTTAGAAATTAATCACTGCTACTGTTCATTTAGGCAAATAAAGGCAGAAGTTTTGATTTCTATGTTTTGTAAGAAGCTCGTTATTAAACAAATCTGTCTTTGCAGAAAATCACCTGAGTTAATGATATGCATTGAAAGTTTTTGGGGTAGGTTATTGAAACTACAAACAAAACTTGGGAAGAGTCCAAAAAGGGGAGGGAAGAAAAAGTGAAAAACAATGACATCAGTCACATCTTTCAAGAATCATTACTTTTTAATGTGTGAGTATATCTGTGAGCAGCAAACTTGAAAACTCAACTGTACACTCGCCGGCAGTCGAGCTCGAGACCTTCAAATTGGGGCTGGATGTGCTGTTCACTTCACTATAAGAACACAGGGGAAGAAAGCCTTTAATTTCTTACACCGAAGTTTAATCCAAATCCTTCTGTAAGAAATGGCCGATCACTCCCTTAGTAGTTAAGATAGCTGAATACTGAAAGTTCAACCTGGCTTCGATCCCAGGCGAACAGGCAGCCTGCATGGTTGGTTTTCGTGGTTTTCTCCATGTGTAACGTGAGTACCAGCCAATTTCCCTCATAAAATCTTCCATAAAGGCATCCTTTCCCTTAGGCGGACAACCCTTGTGTGCCTTACTATATTTAGATAGCCTAAGCTTCTGTAAAGAAAAAGATTTAATCCAGGATTTTAAATTCCTGAATGAGGTTTGATGAAAACCTGCAAACATTTCCAATCTTGTTTCTTTTATTTTATCCAAAATTTTGATAATAAGAACTATAATCTTAATAATAATAGAAACCTAAACATTCTTATCCACAATTTAATTAATTTATAAGTTTTTATAATTTAATCCAATAATTAATTTATAAGTCCTCACCTGACTGAGTTTATTACCGTATTTCTCATTGTTAAGAAAAGCCTGTAATGTGTTGAAGTTTTCATTGTTGTTGCTATAAAGTTATTTCAACATATAAAACTTGTTATATTTACACTGCACTTCAGTTTACACGATTCGTTTCAAGCAGTCTTTTTTAACTGGAAATACTTCTTTTGATGTGGATATTTGTTAGGTAATTGCATCTTCTGCAATGTTTCAAAGAAATCTTTTTTCCCAATATGGAAATTCGAACCACGTTTGAAACAAAGAATGCTAATAATAACCACGATTGACTTTACACCTCAAAATTCCTTTAATATTTGCAATAATCTATTTATATAAGACGACCGCCATTCAGTAAACATTGGCTTAGGTATTCAAAATTTGTGATATTTGGCGGCATTTTGTATTTGTGTTGAGGAGTCGGTTAACAATAAATAAGTTAGAATGATCATTCGAGGTTGATTCCTTCCTTGTCACTCAGTGATAGCTCTTCGGGATTTACTAATGTCTCTATTTATAATTTTGTTACATTTGATACGCCAAAAGAATTTCCCCATAAATAATTTATAAATTTCAAAGTCAAAAAATGCGTTATTAATATTCTCATGAAGTTTCATTACTTTAAAATCGCAATTTGGTAATCCAAAAGTTTCTTTAAAGTACAAATATTCTTCATTTTTGATTAATTCAGATAATAATACGAGTTAGATACGTGCCAATAATGAAACCTACGACTGTTTTCTGGAAAAGGAATTTTATACGATGCTGTGGATAAGATCTCTAACTTGAAAAATATTATATTAAGCAATATTTTTCCCAATAATCTGCACAGAAATGCTCGTCGCTTAATCTCTTAACATCAGAAACTTTTTACCAAACAATACTTCATTTTTAGTCATGTATATTTCAAACATTGCCAGTCAGTCAAACAGTAGTACAGTCAAACATTTCCTTCGTCATTTTGTGTACGGCCCCTGAATATGATTCCCGATTTTAATCTCGGGAAAATTTTTCGTATGAAGTCAAACATTTTATACCGGAGTCAAATATTTGTGTTTTTATACACAACGCAAAATTTTCCTAAATATAAGAATAGGAACCGGAAGGAAAAAAATTTCATAGGTTGAAATTGTAAAAAGTTAAATTTCATATTTTAGAGAAACTTAATTTTTCTTAATTTGAAAATACGAACCCGGAATCTCTTTCATTTAAAATATTTTGGTAATTGGAGATATAAGACAAGTGATTGAGAAACAAAGACCGGATTATAACTTTTTCTGGACACACTGTATATTGGTATGATTAATGCCTCATTTAAGGAAAATTACAATATAAATATCAATAAACAGTAAAAGAAGAATGAGTTTCCTTTTAATATCACATTTCCCTAAAATAAAATAAAATAAATGCATAAGTAGCTATCATCCTACTATTCTATTCGCTATCATCCTACAATTCTTTTTCTAAAATACTTTTCCATAAAAACACAAAGAGCTTACCTGTCTAGAAGTTTTAAGAAGAAGGGGAGAGGAATATGTATTTTGAAAAAGAATTTGTACGTTAAGAAATACCAGCTTAAAAGTTTTTTTCTTGTAATAAGAAATCTTACGGATAGTAAAGCTCTAAAGTCATCCATGCTTTATCAATGACGTCAGCATGAAGGACACTTTGAAAGCAAGACTCAGATTTCGAAAGAAATCGAGAATATGGTCTCAATGAAGAAATACTGAAGAGAATGGCGAAACTCCTTCTTTCCTAAATCTAGTAGAAACCATTAAAAAGACATCGTATTACAGTTGTTTCGTTTGCAGACAGAGACGTGTATTTAAAATAATCTAAAATGCTCTTACTACCATAAAATGAAAAAAAAGATATGTGATACGGTAAATAATATGAAGGATAATAAAGGATCATCATCTAGCTTTTAGCAACTCGTTTAAGTTTTGAAAGCATGTATAATAGTTATATGGTTTAAAATATTTCATGGTTATAAAGGATTTTTATCTGACTATGTAACCTTAATATGAATTAAAAGCTATGAAATTTTATACTTCGACTTGTACTTTTCAGCTTTCCCCTTCCTTTAAAGGCATGCTTTTATTATTAACTGGAAAAAAGTTTTTTGTTTCCATTATGTACATTTTTCTTTGAAAAAATAAAAAAAATAATAGTGATTCTTTTCAGTCTCTTTCAACGTCACCTGTTTATTCGTTGAAGCAATATCTATAATTTTAAAATTAATTTTACCGTATTGCTGAAGCAGTTTTTACACATGGCATTTTCTAATATTTAGTTTTCTTTTTGTGTGGATGTTTATCTGTGCATACCACGCAACTTCCAAAGCGAAGAAGGATATGAAATCTTAGAAAAATAAATATTGATTTATTTTTCTAAGAAATTCAAGTATACGAAATACGTATGTAAATTCAAGTATACGAAACTCATAAACGAAACTTCCTGGCACAAAATAGTTTTATAAATAAATGTATATTTAGACATTAACTAGCAATTCCATTAGGCTTCAGATCATATTGTAATAAAGAATGGAAGCCACGTTTTGTATTAACTAAATTTTCTTTGGAATTTTTATGGCATTTTTATTTATTTACTGCGTTAGGCATCCATTAGGCATTACACGGAAAGGAATGGGTGCCTCGTAGAGGACCTTTTAAAGGAAATTGTCTCGTATCCACGTTACATATGAAGAAAACTACGAAAACGCCAGGGGACGGGACTACCAGTGTTCAGCAACTATTGCCGCTCGGCCGCTGGTGGTCCAAATTTCTGTGGTAGGTTACTCAAAAAGCAGTTTATCTCTTTTGCATAGTTTTAATTCTAATGCCAATCTGATCTTGCCATAAGTATCTAAAATATTTTAATCGTGTTTTATTATACCTCTAAAATAGGTTTAAAGCTTCCTTAAGTTCATTTGAATTTTACAGCTCTCATAATCTGCAATCCTAAATCAAAATTCTGAACGGAAGCCTAATTTACCGACTGATCAAACAATCAGGACAGAGAAAAGAGCACATATGCTCTTTCCTTCTAAATAAGAACCGAAAAGCCAAAGACAAACGTAGTGTACCCTCTCCCCTAGCTAATTTTTGTAAATTTTCACCAATGATGGCTTTCCTGGGAAAAACTTGCATTGCTGCAAAGGAACTGGATTTAAACTCAAGGCTTCTCATTTTTCATGCCATATTCTTAACCATTATGACAGTACGGCATTTTCTTACATTCTTAGTGTCAGTAAAAAACATGGCGGTCGAAAATGTCGCAAAGAAAACGTCGTCGCGCAAAACATCATGGTAGACAATATTGCTGTTCTAAAACGTCGTGTTACAAAACATCGGCGTCGAAAGTGATTTTCAGGCTTTAAAAGTTATAAATGCATATTCGCATTATGATTTCTAAGCGCAAGAAGGAATGGCAAATATTTTTACATTTATTTCGTATTTTTGAATTTGCTTCTATCAGTTAACAGAATTATATAGTTATATAATAAATGCCATTAATCAATTAATCTCTGTTATAAAGTTTTTATTGGTTATTTTTCCAATAAAATGTTTTAATAAAAGATTAAAAAACTCTTAGGCTTAAAATTTGCCAGTAAAATGTTTTAAGTTTTATTGGTAATTTTTCCATTAATTTTATGAAATGTGATTAGTGAAACGTGATTAGTGAGAGATTAATCTATGAAACGTGATTAAAGAAACCTTCAGAACTGAGGAATCTACTAAACCCCTCTACATAAAAAAAACTCTCCATAAACTAAGCTGAGGTAAACAAAAAAATTACAAGTTTACCTCCAGATATAAAAAATACATAGCGTTATAAACAGATTAAAGCTTAGGGCGCTTTTATAAAAATCAAAGGCCAAATGAAATAACGTTAAACGAAGCCAGTAAGGACATAGAATGAAGAGTAAACAAGTTTAACTATGGTTCTACTTTATAAATTTTGAGTTAACATGGATAATTTTACATTTTCTTCCTCCTTCCTATTTTTCATGGATTTAAAAAATTGTCTTAAACTAGAGTATTAGAAAAACAGGCATGGAAAGAAAGTCTAACATTTCAAACATATCTGTAGAGTTTATTCGGCATTTATCAAAGCAAGAAACATGAAAAATCAGCCAGGATTCGAACTCGGCACGCTAGCAGAAAGTTCTTTACATTCTCGACACTTAGAGTGTGACAGGGAAGGTGTGGCTGAGACCAACAGGCCACCCACAATTCTCGTCCACCGCATATTAATTCGTAAGCCAGTTGCAAAGTCTTTTCAGAACTATTTTGAAGCATAAAAGCACGAAACATCAGTTATGCTGTCGCCAGGATTCGAACACTGGACCTCCAAATTGCCAACCGGACGTCCTTTCGAATTACAGCCCAAAGGCATTAGGTAAGGAAACAGAATATGCCTTAGACATTAATGATGAACTATCGACTATTCTTACATCAGAATTTGAATTAGCATGTATACAGGGTGTATCAGTACAGCGGTGACAAACTTTCTGGAGAGATAGGGGACACCTAGACGATGGAAAATCACATAGGAAGGCATGGTCGGAAACGCTGTCTTAGCACGGTAGTAACGACACAAAAGTCAAGAAAGAAAGGACACGAACGGAGTAAGAAAAAATGCTTATTCTTCGGAGTACAACAAAAACAAAGAAAAACAACATAAAGAGACAAT
The DNA here is from genome assembly GCA_000611955.2 of Stegodyphus mimosarum. NCBI lineage: Eukaryota > Metazoa > Arthropoda > Arachnida > Araneae > Eresidae > Stegodyphus > Stegodyphus mimosarum. Next base: position 89,826 of record KK113541.1, on the reverse strand, counting down.
GATCATAATCAAAGAAGGCGTTCAAAATTATGACCCGGACCGTGATGCAGGAACCTTGCGTCATGCATCTTCCATGCTACCTTCCATTCGTGATGCAGATCTTCCATGCGCTAGAGAAGTGAGGCCTGCATCAGGGTCTGGGGTCGTAATTTCGAACGCCTTCTTTAATGACGATCGTGGTTTGTTTTTGTTTTTATTTGTAGATTTCTGCTGTACTAAACATAATAAAACTTGTTTTATCTCAGTGTTTGTGCCTTTCCTTTTTTTGCGTTTTGTGTCATCACTACAGCGCCAGAAAGCGTTTCCGACCACGCATTGCTATGTGATTTCCCATCGTCTCTATCTCTCCTGAAAATTTCTCCTTAAAGATCGTACTCTATCTCTCCTGAAAGTTTGTCACCGCTGTACTGATACACCCTATAGAGACGTTCTGTACAGTTAGGCAAATATAAATTTTTTCATAAACATTTTACGCATTGGTTTCACCTATTAATAGTTCTTTAAAGGATTTCTATTTCTTTAAAGGTTTTCCATTTCTTTCTTTAAAGGACTAAAACATTTTTGCTAAAATGTCTTCACAGAGTATACCTCCCGGAAAATTTGCATCATTTGTACCTTTTCCGCGGATTAATTTTGTCTAGAATTTAGAAAATAATGAACCGAAGGAAAATTTCCAACTAGATCAATCTATTTCGTTAACATTTACTGATATGTGAAATTATTCGGTACTGCTAGTACTAATGAATTTTTTCGATAGTTATGCTTCAGAGTAAATTTATCGATTTGGAGGGGGGTCAAGAACCGCCTATCACCCCAACTATAGCACTTTTTTTAGGCCTCGGAAGGAAGAAGGGAGAAATGAGTTATAACGAATCAGCGTCACATGGGGGAGCATTGAGCAACATCTTAGTATACTCCGAAATGGACAGGCAAATATAAAATATGAGTTCATTTATTTTAGCCTCTCTTATTCCCCTTCTAAGTCGCTAAGTGTTCCATCTGATAAATTAATTTAGTAGTATGTCTGCAATTAAAAACAACAAATTAGTATGTGCAGGAAGCAATTCTTTTAATGTCAAAGCAGTCTTGCAGAATGCAAATGACATGAGAGGATTCATCTAAGCACTAACTCTTAATCGAGTTAATAATGATGAATTCTTGCAAGTATGTTTAACTATTACTAATTGCTATTATTTGTTTATAAATAATATGCTAATTATGTCGAATCTGGTTAACAGACACCTTAGTTTATTTCGGCAGCCATTTATTTGGGACAATCTTTAAACAACAAATCTTAATCAGTAAACTAACAATGGTTTTCTTTGCTAATTTAGGGTAACAGGTCATTTAAATGGAATGATGTCCAGCAAATTACGGAAATACATCACTCCAGTTAGTAGGCGTTTTCAAGTTACAAATTGTCTAAACAAGTTAATTCTTTAGACAGACAACTAATATCAATCTCCCTTAAATGAAGAAGATTAAAATTGTATTCTACATTTCGACAAAGCTTTTTTTCTTTGCCACTTCATTAGAAGAGTATAACGAAGATTTGAACCTAAACGATTGAGTTTAAAGGCATCAAGAAGACTGTGAATCAGATACGCTTGTAGTTCGTGCAAGGAACACAATGAAACCAGTCCATTTCCATCGAACTATTTCCATTGAACCGAGTACTTTGTGCAGACTTTTTAAAAGATATTGGCCAGAGGTAACATTGCAAAATATGTGCGTGTTTGTTACATGAACTAATGCTTAAGTATCAAACACCTCTTCGTAAACATCAAAATTTATTATTTTATTTTATAAAATTTCTGTTACACTATTTCACAGTGATTATGAATAACTTTTTGCTTCATCCGTGCTCACACTCACTTTCTAACTTTGTTTCTTTGTAATTTGAATATTTTAGTTTGTATTCATTTTTGTTTCCTTTCCACTTTGACTTGTATGTTTTACATTCCTTTCATTTGCATTTTGATTTATTTGTTGTACTTGTGTCCGTATTGCGATCATAATTAATTTCTGACCCAAACAAAAGGCAATATTTAATTATTACCCTTTTCAAAACAGAAATTAAATTCATTGTCTTATAACGAGTTTGTGGGTTTTGCGTCCTTTAGAAGAAGTTATCAAATCTGTTTGGTAGATGAATCGTTACCGCAATTAAAAAATTTTCCAACCTTTGTATATTACTTTTAGGACGGCTTTTTCCCCTCTTTTTTTAAGCATCTTATTTAAAATCAAGTTCTTTTGTCTTTTGACAGAATACTAGAATTTCAACCATTCTGTCCAATACTGAATATTTCCCTAAAACGCATAAACTTCCACGTGCGAGTCTTTACCGGTTTCAAGATAAGTGTGCGTAATGTCACTGATCATCCATATGATTCACTGCACACGTTCTAACAAACTGACATCGCTCGCCATGTTTCAGCGTGTGTTTGAAGTCACACAAGAGGCCGGAAAACTACTGAATACTAGTAGTTTGACCCAGTTTGGGTTAGCATAGGCTAACGGGCTGGCTGCGTGGTTGGTTTTCGTGGTTTTCGCCATGTATATATAAACATCAGTGCATTGTCCTCAGAAAGTTCTTCACGATTGCATCCTTCCTCTTAGGCAGACAATCCTCGTGACTTTGCTATGTTCAAATAATCTAACTTCAGCGTCTATTTGAAATGCAGTAAGAATGCTGTTTTCTTCTGTGTAAACATTTATATTTTAAAACACCGTATTTTTATCTCCCCTTTTTTTATATACTTTTACATCTCTGCAATCGAAACTGAAAAAATATGTAAAAGCACCATTTGTACCAGATGTACTAATATATTGCAGCATTTTTTTTTGTTTGTTTCAAAAAGATAATTTGCTGTTATCAATTTTGGTGCTATTATTTCGTACTTCAGAGTACTTTGCTACATTTTCCTGGCTTTTACGCAGATACCGTAAATTAAAAGTTTTAAAATTATATGTTGATAACCCCAGGCGGAACACTCCAGGGAAAGAAATATGCGACTAAATAAGCGAATAATATGCGAGTAGGAGAATTTGGGAATTGACATTTACAAGCAGTTTTGTAAACCTTTATTATTTTCTGTTTAAAATGGCAAACTGATCTGATACTATCACAGATTACATTATTCACTTCTGAATCATTTTTACATTTCTGCACTGAAAATAACTTTGTTAGTTTCATTTTTTTAATTTTAAATGAAATTCATTAATGATTGTCTAATGTAACAGAGATTTATTTTCACATGGCTAATTCTATGCATTTCTGAGTAGAGTCTTTACACAAAAAAAAAAATTTAGATTTCCCTTACAATTTGTTTTTAATTAAAATACTTGTTAATATTATTATTTAATATTTGCATTCATAAAACATATTTCATATACATTTCAGTTTATTTAATTAAATATGGGAAGAAAATATTAGATTTTAATTCACAACTTTAGTTTCCAATAAAAAATTATATGCTACATAATTAACAAAAGATTTATTCGGATGCTTTTCTGGTATATACACCGCGTTCACAAAAGTCTTTATCCGGTCTTCCTTTTCGCAATCATTGCTCATGCACATATACTAGCATTTGCAAATATGCTTTAAATAATGCAAATACTCACGTTTTGTTACTTTTAAATTTAAACAAAGAAATTTTGCGGTTAATGCGAAATTTTACATTTTGTACATTTTTCCGGTCACTGTGAATGAATGTTGAAGAAAATGTTATACTCGTTATAAAAAATTTGTTTTCTGACGACGAAATAGGCCCACCAGCGGCCGAGCGGTAAAGAAGCTGAACACTGGTAGTTCGGTCCGAGGTTCGAATCCCGCGAACGGGCTGGCTGCATGGGCGTTTTCGTGGTTTTCCCCATGTGTAACGTGTATACGAGCCAGTTTCCCTTAGAAAGTCCTCCACGAAGGCATCCCTCCCTTTAGGCAGATAGCCCTCGTGTGCTTTGCCATAACTGAATAACCTAACCTAACCTTACGACGAAAATTGACCCAGATATTTAATTTCAAAATTTTGTGATTTTTGACGTCACTTTCAGTTTACACTGAAATGACCATTAATGAATAAATTAGAATAATTCGAGATTGATTTTTCTTTCACTTGAATGCCATCCAATGATATTTTTTTGCGATTTACTAGTATCTTTCATTTATAATTGTTGTATCTGGTATGCTATGGATTTTTCGCGTAGTTTTCAAAGTTTAAAAATATGTTTTTTTTAATTTTTTCATGAAGTTTATTACTTTCATAATTTCATATTCATTAAAGTACAAATATTTTCCATTTTAAATAAATGCAAATAATATGACAAGTTGGCTAAATGACAAATGGCAATACTGAAGCCTGCCAGTGTTTTCTAAAATATGAAATCTGTAAGATTTTATAAATAATATCCTCATTTAAAAAGAATTATATTGATCAATACTTTTCAGAAAACTTATTAAAACAGTATTGTACATATTGTCCCTGAATATGATTTTCGATTTCTATATCAAATAATTCGGTCAATTTTTGTCGTGCAGCAGTTATGCCTTTTATGTTTTATTTTGCAAAAAGTTTCTAAAATTTTCTTAAGCATAAATACACGGACCAAAGGAACGGATAAAATGTTAGATTTCGTAATTTTTGCGAAACTGTCTTCTTTTTTTAAAAAAAGGCCGCAACGTATGTATTTGCGTCATTTAAAACATTTTAGTACGGGAAGTACATGTCTACGACCAAACGTTTGGAAAATAAAAGCTCGTAAGGAGTTTTGTTTACGTTTTTACACTTCTTATCAAAGCATACTGAAAATAGGGATGATTAGAAAAAAATGAACAGGTTAAAGAAATGAACAGGTATCGGTTAAAAAAAAATTCTTTCCAATCTGCATCCCTTTTGTTCGATTACTTGAATAAGCCACAGCAAGCAAAAATTATTTGCCTAAGGAGAGGGATGTCTTCGAAGACGACTAAGCGAAACTGGCTTCTATTCTCGATACACTTGGGGAAAAGTTCAAAAAGCCAGCCGTTTGCCTGTGCTCGAGCCAGGACGAACTACTTGTACTCCGCGATCTTTAACCACTGGGCCACTGGGAACGTAATTATTGTTGCTGTGTCATAGCATATTTTAGGCTTAATGCTTTCTGAATGCATTGATTACCAAAAAAAAGAATCACTAATAATCAAACAATTATCATTGTATGATCTCCCTTTCCATTATAATACACTATAGTTAGAAATAAGGCTCTTTTTAATGCCAAGTTCTCATTACAAATGTTCAGCTTTTCATGACTGTAGGTGCAATTTCCTCCGAAAAACCAATGTAGCTTTCTCTTCATGTACTTATGCTAAAAGTTATATTATAATTATGGATATTAATGAGAAATTGACAGTTTTATTGAATAGTTATTTGAATCATCTCTTGCATTCGTTCATCGTGTTTCATGCTGGGATAAGTATAAAACGCCCATATGCATAGGTTGCTCTAAAATGATCTATTGAAAGTAAATTTAACAATATGTAAACTATATATAATTATCTAAATCTCATAATTTTCTTATTGTCAAATTAATTACACTGTGAAACCCTGATTAGTGAGCTCACGCATATAATCTTTATTTACCTTACATTATCAGTACAATCACAGCAAAAAGATAAAACTTCTTCATACAGTCACCGTAACTCATGAATCATTAGAAAATTATTAGAGAATTTTTAAGATTTGAAATGGCTTTTACCTTACCACTTTAGATGTTCGTTACCGGTTTGTCCAAGTTTTAAAAAGCGTTTTATAGATAGGATTTGTTTTACAGGTAAAGAAAAGTTTTTAATTTAATTTAGTAACTGCTGAAAGGGGGGAAAAAAGGAAAATCGTATAATTCTTAAGTTTGCTACGAATAAAATAAATATCTTACTGGATTGTTCAAAATTGATTATTAAGTTGCTTTACATGACGAACGAGGCCCCAGCGGTGGCAGAGAGGTAAATATTGGTAGTTCGAATTCAGGAGAACAGGATAGCTCAATGATTGCTTTTCGAGATTTTCTCCATGTAAGCCAGTTTCGCTTAGAAAGTCCTCCACGAAGGTATAACACTTCTTAGGCAGACAGCCTTCCTAGGCTTTTCCGTATTCAAATAAGCAACCCTAACCAAACGCGACGAAAGACTACTTTAGTAGGTTCTTATACAGCAAAATACTTGCCACCAGCATGCTAAGCACATATGGCTTCTCAGTAAAAATTTAGAATTCTGTGCGGCACTTATGGTAAAAATGTAACCATAATATTTTGTTCTTTGTCAAAATGCGGCCGAGCGTCTAAAATTGCTTAAAATTTAGTTTAAGTTTTGGGTGAATGGGATGGCCGCATGGGTGTTTTAGGGACTTTCCCTATCTGTAAGCAGTTTTTCTCGGAAAGTTCTTCACGAAGGCATTCCTCCCCTTTAGACAATGTAGCCTATCTGTGCTATACCGTATTCAAGCAAACAAATCCTTGACGTAATTTTTTAACTGTGTTATCCTACATCATGTCTTCTTGAATCGCCATCAGTTTTGCTGCTGAAATGTGTTAATTAATTAAAGAAATTAGAAAACTTATGTTGAAAAATTTGTTTTTTTGAATGATGTAATCACTTCATAGATATCACTATTATACAGAATTAATCTGTCCTTTATAGTTTCCTTAGAATTTATCTGGTACTTTCTTGTTCCTAGGTTACTCAAACCTTGTCAAATGTAGCTCTACGTGGACGAAAGAGGAAGAAATAACACATAGTGACATACAATATGAACACGAAAACGTATCAAAGTGCCATCTTTGCAACTGACATGAAATAAGAAGCAACTTAAAAACTGGAATATTAGTATCTTTAAGGAAACAGACAGAATTTGAGCATAAAATTGTTGGAAAATACAGCCAAAAAAATTCCTTATTTGAAATTTAAACGGCGGGTAAATTTCAGGCAGTAAGATCATTTTCCTTTTCATTCAACCAAAAAACTAAATAGCTATAATAGTCCAGTAATCAGTATTCATGTACATACATTCTGTATCATACGTCACAAAAAACTTTTCTTGTAAACAAATCAGAATTTCTTGATAAAGGAAAGAGCCCCAAAATGTCTTGAACCAGTTTTTTGCCTTCAACAAAACACTGCAGACTGTCTAGTTTAGAAAAGATAAATTCTCTCGCATTTACATTATCATGGGAAAATCACATAAACCACATGCAAACAAGCCTTTTTGCGTGCAAATGGATCCAATGTTTTTTTCCGCTCAATATGTAAAAGTCACGACTTCCGCTTTCCAAAAAGGCACAATATTTTATTTCCTGAGCATTGCTTTTTTTTCCCTGTTAAAATAGCTAGTTCCCTGAATATTATAAATTTGGAATAGGGACAGGCATTCTGGATCTATGATATTCTGATGAGGTCACCAACAGCCTTTTTAAAGAAAACATGGGTATTGTTTACGTGATGCGTAATTCGTGGCAATACAATAGAAAAGCACTTCTTATTTTTTCTTTACCTACTCTCGACACGTGTCAAAAGTGATCGTTTACAACATCCCATAATATTTAAGGTCTGACACGAACAGTTGCGGAAGAAGAAAAGGTTCTTTTCACAACGTGTGTATAATTAGTTATTTTTCTCACCCTCTAAAAATAAAATAAAATAAACGGAAAAGAATCAGCCGTTTGCTCCACCGCGAGCTGACTAGTACTCTGACGTCACGGGCAAAATGCAACAAAAAAAAATAAATAAATAAAATAAAAATATAAAAAAAATGAAACAAGTCTCTTTCTGCGAACGACAGTTGTATTTATTAGTCGAAGTCAGAAGGCTTTCCGTAGTTCTCTCTACATGTGACGCGGGACTTCGAGTTTCGCGGCAGAAGTTTTTCTCCACCAACATCTCAGCTGCGCGGTAATCGTGACGTCAGACGCAGGTCACTGAAACGATTCTCGTGACTGTGTACCCGGCACTGGCAGATTGGTTCTAGCTCAGTGTGGACTACATTTGAGGTGAGTGCGGTCTTTCATCTACTTTGTCTCGTCGTAACTTGAATGTTAGGTCCTCAGATAGCATACCATTTTATTCTAACAATTGTATGTTCACCTTCTGTCACTTTAAATTCCCATGTTTAAAAATCTCCACTTGAGAAACATTTGAAACGCATTTTGTTTATTTACCAATAGGTCGTAAAGAAGTTTGATAACATTATGAAATTCTTTCTTAATGCGTTATGTTTATTTACCATTACATAATAAAGAAGTTTAATAAAATTATGAAATTCTTTCTTACCTGTTAAATAAAAGTAAATGTGTTTAAAATACAAGTGATGTTGGTTAACCTTTTGCCTACATTTCTCGAATCAAAATTAATACATATAATAGGGACCTTAAACCTTGGAGCATTTTTCGCAGATTTCCCCAATTTGAATAGTCCTGTTAGTATTTGCCGGATGCGAGAATTATTAGGAAATACTTCTAATTTAAGCTACATGAATTGTAAAAATTAATTTCTCTTGCGAAAGTTTTCAAGTCCATTAATGATACTACCCTACGGCTAATATCTCTCGAGTGCTTCATCAGTATAATAAGCAAACCAGGCAACTCTTAATAACAATACAACAAAACATGTGATTACTGGAATCATTAAGCTTTCAGATGTATAAGTAACATTGCTGCATATTCAGTTATTAATCATATTAAGCTTCTTTTAAGTGCATTATGAGATTGTTATTAGCGAATATGCGAGCATGTGTGCTTAGAAAACTTTAAAAAGGAGCATCTCTACGAATGAGTTTTTTAATTGTAAATGTCTTTAGAATAAACCAAAAGAGTTAATGCAGAAAATGCTTATAAAATTAGCTTTAATTATTAGTTTAAATAGTCATCTTGAAACCTGTCAGAGTGAGATATATTGCTACTAATCACATTGTGATGAAAAGATTATTTGATTTGAAGTTGTGGAGAGAAAAGATTGTGTTTAATGAAAGCTTCGATGAACTGCATATGGATGGCATGAATTTTTTTCATAGCTTTTCGTATAGGGTTTCTTGTAATTGAATAGGCTGTTTAATGCCGAGTTAGAGAAATATAGATCGTGAAAGGTGTAATTTAAAAGTTTTAGCTTTCTTCAGAAAAGTATCAAGTTAGGTGATTAAAGACATCTGTTAAATTACATAATGTCTTCGCTTGAATATCAAAATGAATTGTCATCTAAACTCTATAAAAACGTAACTTTGCAGGTACCCAAAGGCTACAGTAAAATTTAATAATATTTCAAAATAAAATGAATGATGCAACATAGACTTGGATAAATATACTTTGTGATATACAAATCTCTTTTGTAATGAAAACTGAAGTTTTACTATTTATATTCATTATAAATATCATAAATTTTTAAACTTTATCTTTTACTTATACCTTATTTACCTTAAGTACATTCTTGTATTCTGTCAGCTTTGCAAATTTTATATATGCAAATCTGTGATGTATTTCGCATAAGAACTTGTGCAATCTGAAGTTAAATTATATCCGTTTACGTGCAAATTACGAGTGAATTGTATTTAGTTCCATTATAATTAAATCCAAAGAAATTACATTCCGCTTTTAGTTACAAAATTTTCAGCCTTTCTTCAGTTTTAAAAAATAGCTTTTCCGTACTTCAAAATTATTTTCGAAAGATTTTTCTCATAATAAAGCCTCGATTACTCATATCGAAAGCAGTTGCATCTACCATTCTTTTATTACAAATAATGCAAAAAAAAGGCCATAGAAATTGAAAAGGAAAGAACTTTTGAAAGCGAATTTGTATATCGTTTTCTTTTATGTCATGTAAACCTCAATTCTAAACTCATTGAGCAAAGTGCATTCGACGTAACTTCCTGTGTTTCATTTGTTCTGGGTAGGTGAGAAATAATTGACGTCATCCTAATGTTATGAAACAAATCGAAAGTGACAGGTGCTATTGTAGATAAATGTGCAGTTATTTATATTTTTTGCTTGGATAATTTTGCGTGTTAAAAATTTATAAAACCCTGAGAGATAGCCTTTTACTTTGGTGATAAATGATACTAGTACTCTTTCACTGTGCGCAATGAAAATCTCTTGAAACTTAGGGCGAAATTATCGGTGAAAATTATTGATCAAATTTTGCTTATTGCAGAATTGGTACGTAATTGTTTCAAGTTTAACTCTGAAGTGTATTATTTTAACTTAAGTTACTTTTAATTAGAGAATAACTTGAATGGTTTTAACTTTATTGCTTCCAAAAGCTGAAAAGATTTTGAAACATAATGTTTTAAACATCTGAAGCTATTTAAAGCACTGATATTTTCGGGTCCAAAACATGTTCGCATTGAAAATTCATTTATATCATTTAAGTTTGCACCCTTTCTCATATATTAATACTGTTAGTTTTTGTAACTTAAATATTGATAGTACTATGATTATATATTTTTGATCGATACATTAGATAAGTGATGGTACTTTTAGAAATTTAAATCAGTTTTAAATTATCTGCAGAATTTTACTTGTTGCAATGCAGTAGTCAATGAAGTTTCTTGATTTATAATTATGCTTAAAAGCAGGAATAAGATTGTATGTTTGGCTAGTTTATTATTGCTGTTCTGATTTCTGTAAAATAAATTCGTAAGATGAAGTTGTTGTAAATCTAACTATTGTCATTGATAATTAGATATGGCTTCTTTAATACTGCCATCACTAGGTTTCGAATGTTTCAATTGTAATATAAAGATGTATTACGGCCATCAAGCTACTTTCATACTGCCCGAATTTTTTTAATTGTAATAAAAAGGTATCTAAATATTCTAATCAAACTTTACTTATATGTGTAACTAGGAAATTGTCCATTTAAACAGGAATTTCAAAAATTAAGTAAATCTTTCTAGTTTATTTTAATATATCACTTGATTTTTGGACTTCGGTTTTTGGCACATATAGAATTCTTTTATTTTATTACAATAACTTTTCGATTAAAAAATTATGCAATGCTTTTTATCATTTCAACGAATTTGTGCCAAATAATGGGTAACTAAGCAAGTCTGTTATTTTATTCATTTTGTTCAAATATTTGTAAAGTATTCCTGCTCTGAGCATGAGGTAATTTTTATTTCAAAATGGCTTTTTATTAATGCATTTTATTTGGCAGATATTTTTAATTTACTGGAAGAAGTTTTTAAAGTTATTGCTCAGATTTTTTTCCTATATATTTTTTCTTCACAGTATGGCTTAATGAATTTTACCACCTTAGGCACCTTAGTACTCAGAACTCCTAAAATATTTCAGCCTTCGGTTTAGTCACTTATTCGTATTAGAAAGTTTAAATTAAAACTCAATAGTCCTCACAACGTGTTCATTAAAAGTTCGTCATAATGAAAAATTTTCGAGAAAACACTGCGCATAAAAATTTTCAAAATAGTCACTCCAAAATTTCCATGTTTACACTGTTGGTGTTCTATTCAGTGTTTGTTGTGGAAAGAGGTAGTAACGTGCGGTCAGTCTCCATGGTTTCTCCTGTATAGCGAGCTTAAATACAAACAAGTCCCCTTAAGAAAGCCTCCCACGAATTCAAATGCTCCTAGCAAAATCCTTTTTCTCTACTAAAATAAAGAAGATAAACTAATATAAGATGCTTTGTCTTGTCATGTATTACATGCATAAACTGTCATACCATAAAGTCTGAGTCTGTATTTTCACAATTTCTTTTAGTTTGATTTTATTTATTAATGCATAAAAACATACTTTAGTGTCATATCATTAGAAACCATTTATTTCATCAAATAAAAAATTTAACATCTAAGCTTCAACAGCACTTATTATTTAATGCAATTCAAATGTTTTCTTATAATTGTGCACTTTGAAGAAAAATTAATCAGATTTAATAGGTATCCTAGAGTTGTTTGTGAAATATGGGGATTTTAAGTGTCGGTTATTTCTTTCATCCATATTACATGTTATCAAATTTGAGTCTTAAAAATTATTAAAAATTTTAGAAATATTGTGTAAATCGAGCGGTCTTATGAAGGCAACTTCCACAATTTTATGACCTATTTATACGTGACCTTTGGAATTGCATGCTCCTGACGAAAGCTTGTACCATTTGCTAAAATCTATGAACAGATTTTATGAAATACACGTAACAAGAAAGAACAAAACAATTTTTAATTTTGTTTACTCTAGGACTTTGTTTTGCTATTAAGTCGGACTATAGTAGTTAACTTATCAGTTGCCACAAGCAAACGATTTGTTAGACCTTTCTGCTATATAAATTCGCATCAAGTCAAATCTGAATTTGATGCTCAAAGTTTCAGTTAACTAAGCTTTCGGAAAGAACTTCAAAATATTCCTAAAATTTTACTAGCTTATGTTTAAATTTAATAGGTACTTGCAGGACAATAACTTATTATTCTTGACTAAACAAATATTCATAATCGTGCGATACTATTTCTTATATTCTTGGAAATACTTTTTGATGGCAAAATTGCTAGACGTAACACTTAAGTTACAGACTTCATTTAAGATTGTTAGAAGCCATCGTAAAGAATATACGCTCTTGGCACATTTTACAGTTTACATTTATTTGCTTGAACCCACGTCTCCAGATTTTCTGCTCATTTTTTTAAAATTTTTTAATGTATAGTGTGCTCAGAAAAGATGGCTGCAGACAAATAACCTTCATTTGCTTTGCTTTGTTCAATTAACTAATCCATAAATAGTAATCCAGTACAGGTACATCCAGTTCTAAAGTTTCTCAAAGTAGGGTAGAGAATTTTATGGAAATTAGTTTCAGCATATAAATGTGTGTTTTCATCCTTTTAATTCTCCAATGCTGGACACCATGCGCCTTGTGGCTTTTCCTCGAATTTGAAACAAATGTGAAATAGGAATTTTCTAAGTCAATTGGCCTACAAATGGCCAATTTTTAAGACAGTTGAACACTAGTAATTCGACTTTGTTTCGAGTCCCTAGCGAAGAAGGTGGCTACTTGGATGCGTTAGTGATTTTCCTCTTATGTAACCTAAATTTTAGTTCCCTTAGAAATTTGCCGCGCTATTAGCTGAGTGGCTTAATTCTTCGAACGCGAAGTCCATGACTACCATGCTCACATTTTATTTTGAATATACGCGAGGAACGTCCTTACTGCGTCGGCAGAAACAAAGGATTTCATTTGTGATCAGTTTCTCAGGAAAATAAGGTACAATTATTTTTTTTTTGTGGTGGAATTTTGTACCAGTGGTCAGAGGGTGTTAAGACCTCTCCGGGGCTGAGAGTTCGACTCAGAATAACGGCTAGCTGCGTGATTAGTTTATCCTACGTGATTAGATAGCCCTTGAGTGCTTTGCCATATTCAAATAACCTTAAACTTTAGTCCTCTGAGTTTCTAACTCTAAATCGTCCTTTCCTTTAACGGGCCAACAACCGTACGAGCGGTAAAGTTGCTGCACACAAGTTCATCGCCCTGAGTTCGATTCCAGGCGACCGGCTGGCTGCATGGGCGTTTTCAGGGTTTTCTGGATGTGTAATGAGTATACGAGCCAGTTTTCTTAGAAAGACTTTCACGAAGGAAGATGCTGTCTTTACGCAGTTATCCCAAGTGTGCTTTGCCATAATCAAATAAACCAAACTTTTCTCTTAGGCATGTAGCTCCCATGCGTTTTGCCATGTTCAAATAAACAAGTAGATTTTGAATCCATTCAGGACGCCTAAACAACAATACCACCGCAAATAAAAACTCCCGAAAGAAAACTTTCAGAACTGCTTCAAAAAGTCGGAAGAATGATTGGGAAAAGCGTGTTCAAAGGAAGTAGAGCTCTGAGTAGGGATTAATGCCAGCGTCTTGTACTGTAACTAGGATTTGTTTAACATGCTCCGTAAATTTCATGGGTAGCATTTAAATTTGAGCATTTAAAGCAATCACATCGATCTTGCTATTATATTAAATCTCTCACTTTTCGAATAAATATTACTGATAATGCAATAATACCTAATTTTAGAAACGTAAAAACTTTCTTTAAATGTTTAATTAGATGTGTTTTTTATTCAAATGTTTCAAAAATGTTTTCATTTTTCTGATTGCTGTTATAAGCTTATGTTAACTTTAAGCGTTCAGTGGGAATATGAGCCATTTTCCCTTGAGATGTCCTCCACAAAGGCATCCTTCATTTTAGGCATATAGTCTTAAAGGGCTTTACCATACTTTAGTAACGGAATAAGCCTTAGATGTAATTTTAGAGCTTTCAAGTAGTGGCCGTGGACATGATTTAGTTACTGGTGTTAGAAAACAAATAGCTGTGTCCGCAGATAATAGTAAAACCTTGCGTGAAATTGGTAAAATTTTAAGGAAATCCACTATCATATTTCAGTATATTAAGAGTTTAAACATCAAAGTGTATTGCAAACAGGCCAAGGTGTAAAGAAAAAGACCTTGTAATGATCATCAACAGCATGCACTTGTGAAAAAAAAACTAAAACGAGTTTCAAATCTGCTTTCAGTGGTAGACATTTTACTGGAAAAAAGTGTGTATAATAAAAGAAACGAGAAATTATTTTGCCTACGCAGATAAAATGACCGAATTGCCTAAAAGAAGCCCTACAATAAACCATGTAAAAAAAAGCCTTGATTGGTTTGATTACGGAGAACTGTCATGTAAAGTGACGAAAGTTCAGTTTATTCCATACGACTCGAATTGGAGATAAGATGGCTTGGAGAAAGGCAGACGTAGGGAAGAATCTATTTTAGTTTGGAGTTAAATAAAAAAACGGTAGTAGCAGTTCGCAGATTGATAAAACTATGGTCAAAATCTTTTGTTCAAATATATTGAGAAATTTAAGAGTAATTGCAAAGGCGACAATTGGACCATCACTGGCGAAAATTTCTTTTTACAGCTGATAACCTTTGTCAAGCGTTTTTCTGTCCCCCGATGTAGTCGCTAGCCTTGGTTACAGCCCAGACATCATTAAACGGTAGTTCACCAATATATCTTGTTTTGAATTAAAATCCTCTTGTTCAGAATAAACATCTGTTAGACTAATTAAGCAAGTAATTAAAATATATTTAATTAATCTCGCAGTAAACAAGTGAAAACGGATCCACTTATGGTCAAAGCTCCCTTTGAAATTGCGCAACATTTAATGTAAATTGTTCCATTAAGAACATTTTGAATTTATACAGATTTATCTGTGCACTTTATTTCACTGTGTGATTTATAATGAGAACGCTGTATTGCTTTGCTCCGCCTGGGTATGTAACTGCACTGGCTGCGAAAGTTAATTGACAAGCAGATGTCGGACTACGACACTAAATTCCTGCGAAATATTTAAACCGTCAGCTAGGAAACTATTTCCCTTTAAGGTAACCTAGAATGACACTGGATATAAATACAAACTTTCAGAACTTTCGCATGCATTTTTCATTAAAACCTTTGACCGCTATATGATCCCCGATTTCTAGATGCTCTTAGAAAACATTTAAATCCCTCTTGCCGAGAGATCATACCTATTCCTCCCCTCCAGTCATTTCCTTATGCGTATTGTCAGGATATCCATGATTATACCATAGTAACGTTGTTTTGACCGAAAAGTTGGTTGTTTTAAAATATACTTTGTGTTTGTTTTCTGAGTTTGTTGTAGAGCTAATATGAGCTTTAATCAGATTTCCCGACAAGCATCAAAATGGTATAAACTGATGAAATTCCATAGCGGCTCTGATTTGGAGCAGTATTTTGTTTACTTTTTCGAAAACGTTTTTAAACTTCAGCAGGTGGCTTCGTTTTTTCTAGGTGAATACTTAAAATCGATATCAAGGTAACGCGGTCAAGAGTTAGGATTTAAGAATTCTGATGTGTAAAAGTTATATTTACCTCTAATTAGCCTTAATTAATAATTTAATTTACTTTTAAGTAATTTTTCGTAAATTAAAGTCGAATTTTGATAAGCAGTGAAGATTTAATTTCGAAAAACGTAAATTTTGAAAATTAGTTTAAGAGCAAGTTTGCTGAAATTTATGAACAAAAACTGCATTTCATGAATATAAATAAATATAATATCCAAATATAAATCCAAGATTCTAAGTAGAGCAATTTGTTTCTGTGAAAGAGGCTTAACACCCTCAAGTTCTGCATTCGCTGCTCTTAATCATTATAAAGTTCAACTGGTTTTTCTGTAGCCCAATGGCCGAGTGGTTAAAACCGCTAAAAACTTCGAGTTCGCCCCGGTTTCCATCGCAAGCTAACAGAGTGGCTTCATGATTGCTTTTTATGATTCTCCCCATGTATAGGAGCCAGTTTCCCTTAGAACTTTCTGTACGAAGGCATCGCTGTCCTTGGGCAGATAGCCCTCGTGCATTGCTATATTCAAATTACCTAACCTTTATCCAAGATTAAAAACTTTAATAACCTCTAAAATAGCTACACATTTCTTTCATATCCAACTTTAATCACTTTAATTAGTATTTAGCTTTAATAAAGGTATTATGTACTCATGTAAAAATAATTCAGCATATTTTAAAAATTTTGATTATCGGATCATTTATTGAGTTTCTAAAATGTACATTTTAGGAAAAAATATTAAAATTAATCACGAAAGATATTCTCTAGATTAAATAAGGTAAAATGTTTGCAATAGTCTCAAAACACGCATTTATTTACTCCGAAGACTAAGGAAGTCAAAAGGAATAAAACCCACCCATAAGATCGTTCAATACTGCTAGTTTGAACTGGGTTTAAATTTCGGGACCCGGATGTTTGCTTAGTTCAAAATGTGCTTTAAGAAAGTATCGCTCTGCATAAGCATAAACGTCATCTGCTTTGCTTTAATCAATTAAACAGAGGAAAGAACTAAATAAATTCAGTTAAAAGTTTGAATGAACATTATGCAGTAAAATTCAAAGTAACTGAGTTCAGCAATTTAAAATTTAAATTTGTTAAACGTCATTTGATCGTTGAATGGGTTTAAATCAAAACGGAAAGTAATAACTGTCGAAAAAACAGCGCCAAAAAGATGAAATTTTCACCAATTTTGCTTTCTTATTATGGAAGTTTTTTGTATAATCGTAGAACATTTTTGGACATTACAAAAAAATTGAGGAATTTAGCCGAAAGAAAGATGCATATCACAGAACGGCAGCTTTATAGAGGAAATATTTTCAATTTTTCTTATATATTCTTTAAGCGTAATATCTGATTGAAATCATCCAAACTTGTTTTTAAATGCTATGAAATTGCAGCTATCTATTAAATATTAGAAGGGATAACTAATAACTAAGCCATATGTTGATTGTAAGCAAAACAGCATACATGAAGCTTTGGATAAGGCCTTTAGATACATAACACTTCAATATTTGTGAAAACTCGGGTCATGAATCCATCGCGAAATATCCCACGCACGCTGTTTTTGACTGAGGGTTATCACTCTTCCTAAATTTATTGTAATATGGACAATTTTTACTCTAAGAACGTTATCTTTTTTATGACTCGAAATGACTTATCTGTTGCTATGCTTGCTTCTTTACCATCTACAGGTGTTATCTCTGAAACGTGCGATGAAAATTTTGATGCATTTATTTTTTAACAGTTAAATGGGTATCTGAAATGTTCAGCGAACAGTGTTGAATTTGCATTTCAATAAATTTAAAGCAGTTGTTTTAAATGCTTATATGAAGCATTTCTTTGATAAACTGTAATAACTTTCATTGCTATACCTATCAGATATATGCCTCATTTGCTAATCTTGTCGAGAGAACTCCTTCAATACCTCTCATGACTGTTTATTAAACATATATTTACGGAATTTCAACTAACAGCCATGTTTCTTCTTTTCAGTCCTGAAACTATTTCACAGTTCTTGATGCATATTGTTTACCACTGTTTTCTAAATATTTTTCTTCATTTCACTGGCTGTTATAAATGCTTTTCTTAGCATTTACTTTTCATACACTTTGGCAAACACGTTACCTTCGTTACCTATTGCTTCCGTTTCGGCGACTAAAAAATAGTTGAATTGGTCTTAATTGTACTATCCAGTGGAAAGCACTGACTGTAGAAACGTTTATAGCTTGGACCGCTTTCCATAGCGAAATCTAAGCAGCACAAATTAGGGACTTTATTCTGTACAGTTTCGTGGAATGGGTGCATACTTATGGAAGCTATGAGGCATCTATGCCTGAGGTAAGAAAATGAAAAATTACGCAAAATTAAAATCTAATGAATCAAATATTAATTTGAATTTTTAGATCTGTATCCGGGGATTAGGTCTATTTGCATGGTTTTGCAAATTGTTGCGGCGGAAGTTTAACGTTAACAGTAATAACTTAGGACGCATAGTGCTGCTACTACTCTTAATCGTGACAATATAGTTGCGCAAAACTCATTCAATCGATGAATGAAAAATTCAATTCGCATGTGATGTTTTTTCTATTCGCTTTTGATTTGTGTACTCTTAACAGACTATTAAAGTACTCTAAATTCTGTTACATTCACATAAATTTGCTTCAACTGCAAGCAGAGTCAAAATATGCATAAAATTCTGCATAGTTATTGCTATATCCCACTTATAATCTTTGAATGTTCTGTTTACGTCACTGTGAGCAGTGAATCGTGATTTCGCTGCACTGTTGCTTATTTGTCTTACGCATAAATAAATTTGAAGTAGACGCGAGTATGCGAAGCATGGTTAGCATTTGCTTTTATTATTAAAAAATAAAAATTTTAGTCTATGTTCTAATCTAGTCTGTTCTACGTTCAGAATTTTGAGTTGATTCATCGAATGGTTTTGAGTAATTAACATTCAGAAAACATTTCTTTAATATAGCAAAAGGATTACATTCTAAACACATTTCCATGTTTATCTGTCTTGTACTATATACCCGTGTTTGATTGAATGTTGTGTACTATTAACGAAACCTCATTTGTTTCGTAGGGATGGGGTTTAAAAGTATTGTCTGTCCTTCCTTGTTTATTTTCTGTTTTGCACCATTTTTATTTAATTTTGGTTTCTTTTTGTTTTTATCCTGTCATATCTCTCGCTGTCTTGTATAATCCGCTCTGTCTACTACCCTAGTATAGCTGTAGACCCGACATAAATTCCATTCCAAGTAAAACTGACAAGTTAAATGAGGATTTTTATGGTTTGCTACAAACACAGCAGCCTTTGAATGGCTTGCCATAATAGTATACCCTTTTCCTTATCACTCTTTTAGTTTAATACATGTAGTAAAAATTCATCGCCGCGCTTTCCAATGTTTTCATAAAAGATTGTCTCGCTATCCCCATTTCTTTTCTGTTTTTTACTTTTGTTTTCAAGCGTACAGCTTCCTTCCTGTCTGCATTCGATCTTAGGATTCCATATATAAACTTCCACTTCGCAGATGCTGTTATTTGTTCATACTCTCTGAGTTCGTGTTAAGCAGTAAGTTCTCGAATAATTAACTCTCCTGAGAACAAACATAAATAAAAGATTCAATAATATTAAGACAAAGTAAGCAAATGATATATTAATCTCTTATTTATCTTAGTGTCCCATAAGCAAGCACACAATGCCATTGCACTCAGAAAGCAAACTCTCTTCGTGCCTTCCCGTTCTATATAGTTTTCATTCTCAACTTTTTGTCATTTTTCCTGCACGTTTTCAGATATTGTGCTGCATCCATTGCGCCTATTTCATTTTTTCTCGCCTTTATTTTCCTATTTTCCCTTCCACTTTTATTCTTGCGATTTTTTCATATATTTGTCTGTAGAAGTTTTCATATTCTGTTTACCCAAGGTTTCTTTTTCTTCTCTATTCTGATTTTAATTTCCTTTGTGTTTGTTGTGCATTTTTAGTCCTGTTTTTCCTGCACGTTTTTGGCTGTATTGTTTTCCCTTTCTTCTACTAAGGTTTCCATCTTTGCTACGCATATGATCACAGTGATTGAAGGGATGATCATTGAAAACTAGTTAATTTCCTCCAAGTTCCGATTCTTACGCTGAAACGATCTAATTGCTCCTTTCCTAATTGAAATGCGAACCAGTTCCCCTGAGAAAAGTATTTATTCTAAAATTGTTTTCTTCATTTACTTCCATAATATTTTTTTTTATTTCTGCCTACATATTTATTTTTTCGCTTATGGCATTTTTAAACTGCTTTCTCGACATTGGTCATTAATGCTGTTAGCCATTTTTATTCGTAATTTCTTCTACATTTACGACGGCCCACCAGCGGCCGAGCGGTAAAAACGCTGAACACTGGTAGTTCGGTCCGAGGTTCGAATCCCGCGAACGGGCTGGCTGCATGGGCGTTTTCGTGGTTTTTCCCATGTGTAACGTGTACACGAGCCAGTTTCCCTTAGAAAGTCCTCCACGAAGGCATCCCCTCCCTTTAGGCAGATAGCCCTCGTGTGCTTTGCCATAATTGAATAACCCAACCCTTCTACATTTACGTTGCATTTTTAACTGCACCCTTTTATAACTCTCATAAGCTTTACTTGATACGAGGTACATGTATACTTAAATAATATATTCATTAGTTTACATAAACTGAGTTTAAAGACTCGTACTTGAGGAAAATAACTTTGGGAAGTTAAATAAAGTTCTGAGTAATAATTAACACAAGTCAAACTTTTGACTAGTTTAGTTGGATCTCAGTCTATTTTTAGAAAAGTGTTGTTACTTCGGTAAATGCAGTAAAACTTGTAGTGTTTGGTCAAGCTCTTATAGTTTCTGCTTTCACAACGCCGCTTTGATAAATTTCGACTGCTTCGCAACGAAACCAGTCAGCGATAAATTGTTGCTTATTAGTATTAATTACGAATTTCTTCATTTATTTAGTATACGTGTTCAGAGAGTTCTAAACTTATACAAACACTTAACTCGTAATTATTTAACACTAAATAAATTGTTCAGTTTATTTTCATAGATGCGTAATCCTTTTAGATGCTTATTTTACGAACTGCTTTTAACTGATCACAGAACATGTAAGTGAGGTAACAAACGACAGCTGTAATCTATTGATTGGTGCTTAATTGCCTGGACACGCATCTAATTTCTTGCGGACAGTTTTATATTTCCCGTCAAAAGTCATTGTGGCAGAAAATGCTTTTTCTTTCATCTTTAGTTAACGAACAGTCAATAAAGCAAAGACAGCATTGCGTCTCTCACATTTCAGCGCCCCAATGCATATTCCTTTTGCATGTTGTCTATTTTTAATGTTGTCTATTTAATAGCACTTTTGTATTAATTTGTTTTCATGATTTCATATTCTGTTAGTACCTTGCAGGAAAACGTCTACAGGTCGTACACGAGTAGCGCAATGTTAAAAGTGCAAGGTAACTGCTTACGTTTATCAATTATAAACAACAGCAAATTTGTTAGTGCTTATTTTCGGAGGTATTCCATATTCTAATTTTATTCTCGCACTTTCTAGAGAAAATAAGTCTATTTTTAGATTACTTAGCTCTCCTGAATTTCGAGGACATGGCAACGGTAATAAAAAACTGGCATTTACTTCCGTTAACGAAGCGTGAGGCGAGGAAAGGCTTCCACTTCATTAACTTGAATAAACTATCAGAAAATAAATCAAGTATGAAACTCATATTTATTGTTGCTAATGGTGCTAGTTTCTTTTAAATACTGTAAGTTGACTTATGTTGCATGTGAGTGATTCTAAGAAAGATTTTTAATGTACGATGTTTTTATACTGAGTTTGCATTTTAGCGCTAAGACGCGAAGCTTTCTCATAAAATGAAAAAGCTTAATGGAAAAGCATTTTCCATTAAAGCTCTCTTAGTATTGAATTCTTAATTCCTATGTATTGCTGCGCTTTTCTTCAGATTGATAATTAATATCCGTATACTAGTTTGCGGTTTGTCATTTTTTCATTATTCAGTTTTTACCTAATATTTCCAAATGATTTCCCTATGAGAGCTATCCTTTCGCTTTGAACATGTATAGAAACTATACATATTGAGCTATCCTTTCGCTTTGAATATGTATAGAAACTATACTACATACCGACTTGATAAATTGCATTCATTTCCAGTTCATGCAGTTTTATCTTCAGCTATTTTACAGCATTTTGCACCTTCTGTTTCCACAAATGGCTGATTGCATAAAACCGCTGGATGTCAGTAATTCACTGTTCAACTCCCGGAAGCTGAACTAAGCAGCAGCAAAGATGTAGTTTATTATGATTATGTCAAAGCACTTAAAGGCTATCTGCCTAAGGGGATGTATGCCTTCGGGAAGGACTTTCAAAGGGAAACTGCCTCATATCCACGTTACACATGAAGAAAACTACGAAAATGCCCATGCTGCCAGCTCGTTCATCTGAAATCGAATCGAGGTCGAATTACCAGTGTTCTGCGAATCTACTGCTCGACCGCTGGTGGGCTTCTTGGCAGCTACGGACTTATTTGTGAAGAAATGCATGGATCAGCTTGCATTAGAAAGTTATGCCGGAAAGCTATCTTATATATGGCAGGATAATGCTAAAATGTTTTCTTTTAATAAATTAATTTTCCATCTGGCAATATCTAATCTTATTTCTGTATTTAAATTTTAGTATTTCGAAGCTAAAATCTTCATTGTATCGTACGATGATGTTTATATGACGTTTTAATGTTTGGTTTTTCTAAATTAGAATTTCATTTGCAAAGATATACTTAACCTATGTTTTCAGTACTGAAGCATGTTTTATAACTAATTCGAAAATCTCATAAGCTCATCAACTTGTTAAGTTTAATTACTGATTATATTATCGAAGTGTACAGAGAACAGCGCATACAAGTTGAAATTAACTCCGATAATGTGGTGATGAATAATATATTTACTTCATAGTTGAAGCTGTGTAGAAAACATCCTTTCAAACAGGCATTACTGTTTGTACGAACAGGATCATACTTCAATATATTCCCATAAATGAAAGAAGGTGGGAATTTTATTCCTTCCCTTTTACTGTAAGGGCACCGAACCAATATACAGTTACTTATCTGTTTGTCAGATCATTTTCCACCTTCATTATTGCCTAACTGCTACATTGACACTAAAGTATCAACAAACTGTTAATTCTATTTTTTTATCTTTGTTTAATTCATTTTCGTCAGTAGGTCACTTGTTATACGTTCAAGCAGTTTCATACTTGTAGTTTAATACTGCTCAGTTTAGTTATACTTGTTTCGATTTGAGTAACGTTTGTTAACTCGGTCGATTCGTAGCTTAGATATATTGTTTCTAAAATTAATGCTTAAAATAATAAACGATGGGAGAGTAGAATGGCCTTTAAAATTAAGTTTAATTTTAGCGATTATTTGGAAACTTTTCAAACTATTGGAATTTCATTGTTTAACGTTGTTTATAATTGTGTATGGCGATCCGAGACTAGTCTAAATTTGTGAGCGTGCATCTGTAAATATACAGTGATTATGTGTGATTCAGTGCAGCAACGGAAGATTTAAAGATATTTTTTGCCTTAAAAAAGTTTCCCTATCCTATTTTAGTATGAAGTTATGTAAAATACTGAATGTCATATCGAAGAATTAACAGTATTATTAAATCCTATCTTCAGAAATGTCTTGCCCTAAAAATGTAGAATATCGCTAACTGGGAACTGAAAACAGTATGTTGTTTTCTATGAAAACCACAAGAACCTTTTGTAAAAGCACTTTTCATCTATTAGTGCACTATTTCACCAAAATTACATTGCGATCGTGACGCCTACTGTCTTTCAAGTTACTGCTTTTGTTACATGTAAATGTTGCCCTGTCAAACGTGGAAAGTGTTAGAATATATAACGCAATATCTAAAGTTTAATATATATAATTATTGATAATTACATATATTTAATGCACTAGTAATAACAGAAGTTATACATAGCGGACACGTGATGTTCACGCATTTGCATGTGAAGTTATTGTTTCAACTGACAGTCGTGGATATTCGCGCAACCTATTACGTTTTTGCATAATTCGATGAAAAACGTAATAAAACCATACACAAGCGCAGAAGCGGATGACCTGTTCTACAGTTGCGTCCCATATTGTAACTGGCAATAGAAAAAAGTCTGACGGCGAGCAAAATTTAACAGGGGCTAGAGAAAAGCAATGCGATATCAAGATGAAAGCCCAGTTTTGAATGGTTTATTTTGGTTCATCTTTATTGACTGTTTAAGGATTTTCCTCAAGTTTTCAGCTTATGATTGGCTGAAGCGTCATTAGCGTTATGTAAGAATCATATGACAATGATTAATTTTGAAATGACTCGGTTTAGTTTTTAGGAAAGAAATAGTAAATAACTAGGTTTAAAAGAAGACTTTGGGGCTATTGCAGATTAAAATTAGCATTTTATTTCATCTGTTTTTTTATCCTATTTACGCAAACATTTACATATAGATAGGAAATAAGGCAAAAAAATAACTTCGAAACCCGACTTCGGCCCACCAAACTTTCTCAACTGCTACAAGGTTGTGATCTCCTCTTTTGGAAATTCTGAGTTACAGTAATTGAAGTCGTAGCAAGCTTTCAAGCAACACTTTATTTACGCTTAAGTATTCATTTTCACCCTATATACAGTATTAGTATCAAGAATAATTTTTATACCAGTTTTACATTTGACCCGTGGCGTTTTTAAGCTTTTACAATTTATATTGAAAATTAAATGTTACTTCATCATTTAAATTTAATAAGAAACCTAAGTTAGGGTAAATACGAAACTTCACAGTGCAATTCTAAAATACGTTTTTTCTTATGAATCATCTGTATCTAGCGATCAGTTTCTTTTAGGATGGTCGTAAGATTTTTGCTTAATTTTCAACCCGTAAATTTCATATTTTATTTTCAGTTCGAAAATAAAATGGCTGGATGTGTTAGTAACGTGCAGTTATGTTCGTAATTTTGCTCTGTTTTCGAACTGGAAATGCCTTTTCATTTTGAATACACATAATTCAGAAAAAGTGACGCAGATTCAAATCATTATTTGTTAGGTTGGACAGGCTTCAGAAACATGGCGATATTTCTTTCTATTGATTTCTTTGAGTTATTTGAGTAACATCAAGATTATAATAAATTTCTTGCCATATTACTGCAAAGTATTGTTTTTTAATTTCCACGGTTGTGGAGATTAGTGTTTTGAACTCATGTAGGCTAATGGGAAAATGTGTCATGATCCCGTCTTTAATGCACCCGAAGAACAAAAGTTTCAAGTTGTAAAATCTTGTGGATTGCGGAAACGGTGAATAGCGAAACACAAAGGTCATTGAGACTGAAGACTGCGCAGGGAAGCACGTCGTTAAACAACTTATGCCAGTCATTTCTATATCAACATTTTGGTGACATTCTATAACTGAAATGTTTCCTTTTTTCATTTGATCTATATCTAATTAATGCACTGCTAACACAGAAAGAGTTAAAGCTGACGTTAATTTGTGTAAATCCTTTCAGATCTTCAAATCCACCACGAAGGCAGCTTTCCGTTTAGGTAATGTGCTTTGCCATAATTAACTAAACAAACCTTTCGGATCTTCGGTATGTGTCCTCGAAGTGGTTTAAAATCGACTTTATTATAATTTAATGCCAACGAATCGTATATTTGCAGCTGATAGGTTTTGTTTAATGAATCCACATAAAAATTCATCCTGGGGTACGTCGTTATTTTTTCTCTTTACAAGAGAGCTTCTGTTAAGACTAAAAAACCCCACCGCTGATTACTGAGTTCGACCCGTGTTGGAACCTATGTGGATGTGCTGGCAGCGTCATTGTTTTTCGTGTTTGATTGCTCTTCTAAAGCATTCTTTTTCCTAGGTAGAGGGCTCTTGTGTGTTCTGCCGTATTAAAATAGCCGAACCTAAGATTACAGAATGAATACTGAGAGTTTTACCCAGATTCTATCCCAGGCTAACGGACTGGTTGCATGGTTTATTTTTGCCAAGTGTAACGTGAATACGAGCCAGTTTCCCTTAGAACGCTCTCCACGATGCATAACTTCCCTAATTTTAGACAAATAGCCCTCGAACGCTTTGCCCATATTCCTGTAACCGAACCTCCTTACAGAGCGGCGGACTAGTGGCAGAGTGATTAATGCATGATGCGCTGTTAATTCGATCCCGGCCCTTCTCTTTGCGATTAGTGCTGGTTGCATGAAATGTTCGTTGATTTTCTCATAGCGCAAATACTTGCCGGTTTGCGTAGTGGCAAACCGCACACTGAGTTCATCAATGTTAACGAATTTCGCTTACTGCGCCATGCTCAATAACGTACCGTTGGCGTGGGAGAAAATACTAGCGAATACTGACGAAACAACCCTACACAAGTCTGTTCGTCATGTAGGCCTTAGCAACTCTTTACGATTGCAATACTATGGACACTTTTTTGTGCTTATAGCACTTGCTTCTGTTTCATTTCGTTTTGGTTTATTT
Source organism: Stegodyphus mimosarum (assembly GCA_000611955.2). Classification (NCBI taxonomy): domain Eukaryota; kingdom Metazoa; phylum Arthropoda; class Arachnida; order Araneae; family Eresidae; genus Stegodyphus; species Stegodyphus mimosarum. The sequence goes on along the minus strand of KK113541.1, from coordinate 63,423 downwards.
TGTTCATAAACATTACATTTAATATCAGTTATTTGTAAGAATTTCTTTGGCTTTAATTCAGTAATTTAAACTAGATATATTCCTGAAGTTGTTAAAGTATTTATGAATGGAACGCGTGGTAAATAATCGATTGCTTTTATTCCTCGGAAGTACAATCAATAAACAACGTGTAATGTTTCTTGTTTTGTAATCCTTTTTAAATGAAAATTTAGGGAGTTTACAATTGATATTTACACCTAAGTAATGAAGCAACGTACAACCTAACAAGTTTTAAAACCCGGAACTGTTTACGTCCAGATAACAGAACATCAACCATATACCATATTTATCTTCTTTTAAAATTACGCCAAAGTTGCAATTGCGCTAAATTCTCTTCTGGGCATGCGCAGTGTGCGTAATTCGTTTAACATTGTTGAACTGAATGTGCGATCTGCCATTACGCTGCCAGTTTGTCCTAAGAAGTTCCTTATAAAAGTATCTCTTCCTGTGTTGCCAAGTAGCCCTGATTTTTTTTCCCTCGGAACATAATGTTGAAGATTAAAAATCTTCATTAGCACTTGAAGGGAGCCAGATATTACGGCAACCCTATTAGCTTATTCAGAATGCCTTTAGGCGGCAGCAAGGATGGCTGTCTATGAAATCAGGCATATAATATCGGCGCATATTATGTGAATATTCCAGAATATTTAATTTGAATAGTTTTATATAGTATTTGTAATATAAGTGTAAATAATAATGATTTGAAAAGATGATGAAGACTCCTCCTCGACCCCGAGATTATATTTACTTCACTTAATCCATTGACTAAAATTGGTCACCTTTTACTGTACGCATTAGCATAGGCTGTCATCGGATTCTGGAAGAACATGGCTGTTTGTCTTTTAACATTCTTTGCGGAGTAAAATATATGCCGAGCCGGGAAGTCTATCCAGAGATTTTGGTGACAAGGGAAGAGACTCTTCCAGAGGTTTTCGGTCAGAACGGGAATAAAGCTAAGGGAAAAATTCCTAGTATATTTTGCCCATAATTAAATAATCCAATCCATTAATTGTATAATTTTTGTAAGCTGCCCGTCTAGCATAAATGGATAATTGAGCTGAATTTTTCACTGTCTATTATGTTGCTATTTGAATTTTACACTGAAATTCACTTTCAAGAAAATGTAAAATGTGAGGGGAAAAGAAAGGCAACTTCTAGGATATAAGCATAAAAATGTAAACTGGTCTGTTTCTTTATTACTTGATATTTTTTTAACAATTAAGAATTGCAGCTAAGTTGTGTAACAGAACGAAACATCAAAAATGGTAAAACTGATAAACATACATTCGAATTCAAAATTAATATTTAAATATTGAAATTAATCTCTTAAGATCTGAATATAGTTGACAGTTTTATTATACTTTTACCGAGTTTAATAAAAACAAGTTTATGAAGCGGATATATCCTTATTTGCTGCTTGCCGTGATTTTTATCATTTAAATGAGTTAGAGAAATTAAAACCCTTGTTGTTTCTACCTTGTAGTAACATACTTTCTTTGATCAGTAATCCCTCCCAAGTCCTGCTATGCTGCCTCAACGTGGCGGGGGTGTCACTGGGCGGAGCGGGCGAAGTACGTCGGGAGCATAGCTCCTGGTAGGGCCACCCTAGGCGTGAAGGCCGCTCCGAAATGCCCAGCTAAAGCATAGCAGGTGAAGACCCTTCAGGAGATTACCGTCTTGGTGATCGGGTGTCACAATCCCGAGGCTCCAGTGACCTTTCCTTTTCTTCCTTTTCCTCTCTTCTTGTCTCTCTTTCTTCCTATCTCTCTCCCTTTGTGGTTTCCTCTACTGGAGGATGGGGCTCACTGTGTGGTGCAGCTACTATTCTGGTTTCTGTTTCACCATGGTGAGAAAACCGCCTATGCGTTTGCCGTGCATGGTGACCCGTAGGGTAGGAAAGGAGGATCCTGGTAGTTGAGGGGCGAGGTACTGTCCCCAACACGCTGCTTTGGCCTCTGCTTCTACTTAAAACGGGAGGCACTTAGCTGTCCCCGCTAGTGTCAATCGGCTGGTCACTAGTCCTATTGGTCAGTGGCTAGGGGATAAGCTTTCGGAAGTTCCTGCTTTCGGGAAAGCCGACTGTGGGGGCTTCAGTTTGCGTATAGGCCCGGCTAGCCCTAACACAGGAATCTGTGTTCCCTTGTTGGGCTCCATGGTGGGTGGGGCGGTCGGACCCGAATCTTTCTCTCTTTACAATATGAAAACTTCAACTTCTTCTTCCAACCATATGGAAACGAAAACTTCTGGAGCTGCTAAGCGAATTTGCACTTCGACCATAGTTAGCACAAGCAAATGTCCAAAGTTCTTAGTTATAACTGGTCAGCTGGAAAATTTATCGCCATTCTTCATCCATAAGCATATTGTGGCCTCAGTAGGCGAGCCAAAACACATAAAAAAGCTCCGTTCAGGATCGCTGCTCATCGAGACTACATCGGATGCACAATCTTCCTCTCTCCTAAAAATGACCAATATGGGTGAGCATTCTATCAATGTATCCCCACATAAGTCTTTGAACACATCAAAAGGTGTCATTTCGGAAACAGACCTGATATCAGTCTCTGAGGATGAACTTTCAAAAGAACTAGCTGAGCAAAACGTGTGTGGCGTACGCCGAATAAAAGTCCGTAGGGACGGGCAACTAGTCAACACAAAACATGTTATTCTCACTTTCTCATCTCCAGAGCTACCGAAAACCATTAAGGCAGGCTACCTAAACTGCCCCATAAGACCCTACGTGCCGAACCCATTGCGCTGCTTTAAGTGCCAACGGTTTGGCCATGCAAAGGCAGCATGCCGAGGAAACTTGGCGTGTGCTCGCTGTTCTGGAAGCGGTCACGAAAGTCAGGAATGTGTAGCTGATCCAAAATGTGTAAACTGTCATGCTGATCATCCGGCTTACTCACGCAACTGCTCTAAATGGAAAGAAGAGAAAGAAATACAGCATATTAAGATTACAAATAAAATATCCTATCCTGAAGCTAAGAAACAATTTAGCATGGGTCAGCCAAGAACAAATATCTCCTATTCTCAAGCCACTAAATCATATCGGTCAATAAGTACACAAACTTCGCATAGCACACAGAAAAAGACACCTGAATCAAAAACAAATGACAAAGAAAAAATTTTTCTGCCACCTCCTCCCAAACAGACAGCAGAAAGTTCAAAAATAAAAACACAAGAAACAGAGAGTTCAAAAAAGAAAATTAAAAGCTCAGAAAGCAGAAGCTCAAGCCGAAGCTCTATAGAAGGGATCCTTTCTGACTTTATTGAATCTGAGATGGAAACAGATGGAGGCAAAGATCTCCCGAGAAATGTTCTGCCTCACAAAACAAAGAAACAGCATCGAAGCAATAAACATTCCTAATGGCTACTCTCATCTCGTGGAACTGCCGAGGCTTTTACCAGGGTATTGATGGTATTAAGCAGCTTATTAATAAACATCAACCCGTCTGTATAGCGATACAAGAGACATTCCTCAAACCTGGTAATTTTGCAAAGCTTCGCAGGTACTCAATGATAAGAAAGGATAAGACATTCAGTGAACGCGCAAGTGGTGGTGTCTGTTTACTTACATCAATCAATTGCCCTTCGAGTGCTCTCCCCTTGGATACCCCCCTCCAAGCGGTTGCAGTGCAGTTGAACATTCGGACACTAACAACTGTCTGCAGTATCTACATCCCGCCCAATGAGAGCATAGATCAAGGAGACTTGGAAAATTTAATTGTTCAACTACCAGTTCCGTTTTTTCTGATCGGTGATTTCAATGGACACAATCCCTTGTGGGGTAGTAAAGACACAAACCGACGAGGGAAGCAAATTGAACAGCTTCTCCACGACCACTGTCTCTGTATCCTCAATAGCACAGAAAGTACTTACTTCCATCAGCCAACAAGGACCTTTCATTCGATTGACCTCGCTATTGTTTCTCCACAGCTTTTGCCTTTCTGTTCCTTTAATGTCGAGAATTATCCATATAATAGTGATCACTTCCCTATTATTATAAGCATTACAGGAAATGGGAGTGTTTCTATCCCTAGAACACCACGGTTTCAGTTGGACAAAGCCGACTGGGAATCCTTTTTACATTATGCCCTCTTCACTGAAGAAATAGTGAAGAATGTGCACATTGACAAGGCTGTGAAGATCATTACAGATAAAATTATTCAAGCAGCTGATATATGTATCCCAAAAACGTCGGTAAAACTACCAAAATACCCAAGGCCTTGGTGGAATCCTGAATGCCAAGATGCCATTAGAAAACAAAGGAAAGCGTGGAGCATTTTTCGGCGATATCCCACAGGTTCAAATCTTATAATATTCAAAAGGGCTAAAGCAAAAGCTCGGCAGGTGCGGAGGAAGAGTCAGAAGAATTCCTGGACCTCGTATGTATCCTCAATTACCTCCTCTACTTCGAGTAAGAAGGTATGGGAGAGAGTCCGGAAAGCGTCCGGTATCTACAAAGAGCACACACTTTCCATCTTAAAGATAAGTGGTGAAGCAGTAACTAGTAGAGAAGGAATTGCCAACGCCATTGGACAGGCGTTTTCAGCCGTCTCAAACAGCAGTAACTATCCTCCTGAATTCCTTTCTGCAAAAATATGCATCGAAAAACAATCTATTGATTTTAAATCTCCCAATACTGAACCTTATAATCAGGATTTTACTGTGCTTGAATTGAAAAGAGCCTTATCGCAGACAAAAAATTCATGTCCTGGTCCGGATGGTATTGCCTACTCTATGTTGAAACACCTCCCTTCTAAGTCACTGGCAGCCATCCTCTTTCTTTTTAATAGAGTATGGAAGGAACAAGTCTTTCCAAATGCCTGGAGAACAGCTTTTGTCATTCCCATTGTTAAACCGGGGAAAGACCCTACCAATCCGTCAAGTTACCGCCCCATTGCTCTAACTAGCTGCCTTTGTAAACTCTTTGAAAAGATGGTCAATACTCGTCTGGTCTATTTTTTGGAGATAAATAATTGTATTTCCCCTTATCAAAATGGTTTTAGAAAAGGACGTGCAACTGTCGATAACATCCTACTCTTAGAAACAGGTATACGTAGAGCGTTCGTTAGAAGAAATCACTATATATCCATATTCTTTGATATAGAGAAAGCCTATGATACCACATGGAGGTACGGTATCCTTCGTGACCTATATAACAACGGTTTACGAGGAAACATGCCGATATTCATCAAACATTTCCTACAGGATCGGAAGTTTCATGTTAAGATAGGCCCTACACTATCTGACGTGTTCCATCAAGAAGAGGGTGTTCCACAAGGCAGTGTATTAAGTGTCACATTGTTTAGTATAAAAATTAACTCTATTTTAAAACAACTGCCTCCAACAGTCCATGGAATGCTGTACGTTGACGACCTGCAAGTCAGTTGTCACGGGGAAGACCTGAATGATATAGAGTGTAAACTGCAGACATCTCTCAATAGAATCATTAAATGGTCACAGGAAAATGGTTTTAGGTTCTCCACCCAAAAGACTGTGTGTGTGCACTTCTGTCGAAAGAAAATTCCTCACCCTGATCCCGAACTATATCTGCAAGATGTGCTGATTCCTGTAGAAAAGGAAATAAAATTCCTAGGAATGATATTTGACCATAAGCTTACCTTTCTTCCCCATATTACCTATCTAAAAAAGAAATGTTTAAAAACTATGAATCTTCTGAAAGTACTGTCAAATACTTCTTGGGGTGCTGATCGAAGCTCAATGCTTCTTATATATAGAGCGCTTATTCGTTCGAAACTTGATTATGGATCAGTCATTTATGGGTCGGCAAGGCCTTCGGTATTAGCCAAACTTGATCCGATACATCACCAGGCCCTTCGGATATGCACTGGTGCCTATAGAACTTCTCCAGTGGAAAGCTTGTATGTGGAAAGTAACGAGACCTCCCTGCGGTTAAGACGTGAAAATCTTTGTTTCAAGCACTACTTCAAAGTCTTATCACAAAGCGAAACTCCTACGCGGTCGAAATTGCTTAATGACCCATACTCCCGTTTATATCAGGCACGACCATCATGTGTCCGTTCTTTCGCCTTGCGGATGAGTGATTTAATAAAGGAGTATAATCTGACCGATATAAACGTACAGCTGGAGAACTTGTTTGGATTTCCTCCTTGGGAGGATTGGAGAATCCATTCTCTGGACACTTTTCGACACTGGGGTAAATCGCAAACTAATGAAACCATCTACAAGCAGATTTTTTGTGAACATAGAAGCAAATATAGGAAGTACATCCCTTTATATACAGACGGATCAAAATCTCAGGATCATGTTGGTGCCGCTTTCGTCACAGAGAAAAATATAGTGGGGGTCCGATTACATCCAGCTTGTTCTGTGCTTACTTCCGAGCTTACTGCAATCCATCTGGGTTTGACTTACCTTTCAAAACAACATTACATGAAGTTTATTATCTACACGGACTCCATGAGTGCCCTAATGTCTCTGGAAAATTATGCTCATCGTTCTCATCCAGTTGTAGCCAAAATCCTGAAGCTGAATAATACTCTAAAAAATCGGGGGTACCAGATTCTTTATTCGTGGATTCCTGGGCACGTTGCCATTAGGGGGAACGAGTTGGCGGATATTGCAGCCAAAACTGCGACCACAATGTACAATTCTCAAATTCCATTAACAGACATAAAAAAGTTTGTCAAAAGCAAAATTCTTAGTAAATGGCAGAGGCAATGGGATGACAAAGTCTATAATAAGCTAAGAAATGTGAAACCCTCCATTGAATATTGGCCGTGTACTGCTAATAGAAGGGAAGATGTTCTTTTGACTCGACTAAGAATTGGCCATTGTCGCCTGACTCACGAGTATCTACTGAAAGGAGAAGAGAATCCCTGCTGCCCAAACTGTAATGCAAATCTGACAGTACGCCACATCTTGGTAGAATGCCAGAGTTTTAATTATTTTCGACTAAGACACTTCAGTTGTTCAGAATTGGATTTAAGAAATCTAATTGGAAAAACTCATCATCGTAATCTGTTTCTGTTTTTAAAAGATATTGGCTTTTATGGTAGACTATAATTTAGCTTTTATTGTAGATTTTAATCGGTTTTTAGTCACTTTTTACCTATACTAGAAGATTTTAGAAATGACTAACTGCACTGTTACCATGTGTCTGGCGCAGATAACCTTGACAGGTTTTGTGCCAAAATTACAAAAATCCAATCCAATCCAATCCAATCCTTGATCAGTAATGTGAAATATGTATGATATTAATGACAGCCAATCAGCGAAAAAGAATGATTGGAAAAATTGTTACAACTTTTAATTTTTTTCTTAGAATTAAAAATGTTTACTTAAGATTTTGTGCTTCATTATTCGTTTCATGCAGTGCAATCATAAATTATATAGTTATGTAAGCAAAACCCAGATATATACAAATGAGAAATTATATTTAAAAAACTTCATATTTTTTAAGTAGCGCATATTTTAATATGCGATCCAAGTGGCTATTATAGTGTATTATAGTGTTTCAATTGGGTAAAAACAATTTAAATTATAGTTAACAAATATAACTAGTATGTACCTCAAAAGGCAACTGATGGGATATTATTAGGTATTCTGAAATAAGTTAACTATGAATTTCCTTAAAATATTTGCATCCTATAACCTGCGAGTTGTGTGAAAAAGTTAATATATGTCCCGCTTGAAATACTAGGTTTTTTTAATTATACGAAATGGACATTCTTCTTTCCCATCACAATACATTATTATTTGTGTTGTATAAATCAAGACTAACTTTATTAAACATTTTCTCTTATTTAATTTAGAAATGAGTAACCAAGACAAATTGTCTTCTTGTTTACAAATATTGATTCCATAAAATCATAACTGTAAAGTCAAAGCACATAGATTAAAATTAAGATTTTGAATTCAGTTGTAGAGCTGTAGATTTTTAAAAATGTTTTAACTTTTAATTATTAAATTCTTTCAGGTTGTTAGCATAACTTATTTCTCCTGAGGCATCGGTCTAGCACATGGGAAAAATCCAACGTTTAAGTAGGTCTACTTCCTCTTCAGCCATGGACATTGACCCTCCTTCAGCTTCTTGGAACTCATTGTGCCCATCGTTCCTCGATTCTCGACGAAATCGAATGCACTTGCAGGATGACACGAGTGGGCCTGTAATTGGTTCTCCCCCTCCAGCTGGTCCACCTAAAATCTTGTGGGACGAAACTTTTTCTGTGGATGTGCCAAATTTAAAAGAGCAAGGTAATGGAAATAACCTCGCTGGAGAAAAAGGACAAGTAATGGAGGCAGAGTTATCTTTGCGTGTGCAAGAAATCAGGCTTCAACCTCCTCAGCCCATGATCATATGCGAAACTGTGGAAGATGAAAAAGTTGAGACACCCGTTACAGCGCCCACCGACACGGTGTCTTTGGCCGTGCCTCCAGTCGATGTATCAAATGAGAAAAAACGGCCACCTCTGACCGCACCATATTAACGTTCACCAACTTGATGCTATGAAGTGTTTTTAAGAGCAGTTTCGCTTTCGAAAAGCACTGCTGATCTTTGGAGACGAAGCCATTTCACGATGACTTAGCTGTCTAAGTTTAATGTAATGTTGACTGTTTAAAGATCATCCGACGAAACAGGAAGTGTAAGCCACACTTCGAAACATCATATTGTGTTTGAGTGGTTTTATGTTCCGGTGTTTTTGGAAATAATTGTGTTATCAGGATTTCGTTGAGTGTGTTACGAAATTCATTCCTTCAGCCTGGACGACGAAGGGCTTTTTGTTTTAACATCTGTTTAAAGGTCACAAATGTCTGTGCAAACATGCTTGTCACATATATTTATGAGAACTTGTTGTCATGTTTTACCTTAAATTTCTTTTAGATATGAAGTATTCTGTAGTTTATCGTATTTATATATGACGAATATCTGATTGTATACGTGGGGTTCAGCTTTTACACAGAAATATTTATTAATAAATTGCTTTTAGTAGTTCTATTTAATACAACTCATTCTTAGAATTTTATGTATTGAAGGTGCAATCTGTAGTTTGAAAGTTATCTACGTTTATAATAAAGCAACAAATGTCTGCATTACATATTAAACAAAACTAAGTATTGTGAAAAAGCTTAAGATTTTTCGTTATATAGTACTTGGTAATTAGAATTTGTAATTTTTTCTTAAAAATCTGGTCAGTATTTGTCTAACAAAAATATGTAAAATGTTTGTGTGGTAATGTGAAGGAAATGTTTAATATGGATATTTTAATGTACACTGTTATTTTTATGTGCACAAAAGTGCTAGCTGAACATAATGAGTGTAATTTGAATGTTGTAAGATCTTCGAAGAAGGTGTTTGACCTTCAAATGTTGTTACTTAAAAATGCTATTCAAAACATTGATAAAAAAATGTGTTTGAATGTCTATGAAATTAGTAACTTATTTGATTTATCTGATTAATGTAATATTAAATCATGATTAAATCTTTGAATTGTGAAATGAATGAACTACAATTGTTTCAAAATACAGTGCGAAGCATACTCATGAAAGTCAAATTTTATGCAAGACTAAATTTTGAATATAGTGTGAACATTAAAATATATTTCGATTTTGACAAAGATTATATTCAGCTCTTAATATACAAGACCGTCTTTAGTCATTCGTCATTTTTCAAACTCAGAAAAGTCTTGGACACAATTACTAGATTAAATTACTAATACAGCATAAATTGGAGCAGAAATGAAACCTAACCCTGAGAAAATTGTGTTAATACAAAAAATAAAATGCAGTATGCTTTAAAAAGGAATAGCATTTTAAATGATAGTTTAAAGCATAACTTTAAATTATCAAGGACTTAATTCAGTTGCTTATACTTTCATATTAATGGACGTACAGAGCGTTTTAACAAAACTGTGCAACTGAATATCTATTGAAACTACGAAAAGGATCTAATTAGAGCTTTTTAATAGTTGGATCTTTGCACCGCTTCGAATTCTGATTATAAAAAATCTTGTCTCGCTTACTGAAATTCATTGTAGTGAGATTTTTCTGTATTTTACCTTATTTGGATAAATTAATGATTTGAAAATGTGACTATATATCAAATACTGAAGGCCTTTAATTAGAGTTAACTGTAGTTTCTGGCAGTATATAATTGAAACTAATATTGTTTTAAAAATATGTATAAAACTACTAACACAACATATGCCAGACTGCCTCTTGAAAGTCTGACTTGGCACTATGGTTCCAATTTGAAAGGGAATCGAATGATAGGGTGCCAAATTCTGCTAACGTGATGTAATTTTGGTAATTATATACGAAGTTTGAGTTTTTTTGGGGAGCCCTTATGATTTAAAAAATGCGAAAGAAATATGTTTGTTTTTACTCACATGATCGAAGTTGATATATTAAAAAACATTTTGGACATGATGCAAATTTTGTCGAAGATACCCATGTTTTCTAATAGGAATCACGATTTTCTAGAGGATATCTTTTAGTTCAGAAAAATATTACATTAGAAGCACTGATTTTAAATTACCATACATAGAAATTATTAAAAAAATTTATATTCGATGAAATTCGGTATTTACGTACTTAAACTACTTGCTAAGTATACCTTTTTCGTATGTATAAAAATTGATTTCATGTATGTACTAAATACCACGTGTCCAAAAGAGACCGCTGTAGTCTGTAGCATACTAATTTCATTTCTTATGCCACAAATCGGTAACAAACGGTTAAATATAGAGGTACAATCATATCCTGAATAAAGAATGTTCTCATATAATAGAAAAGCATAATCAATTTAGGGATGATAATTAGTTTCAAATTGACATTTATACTGAAAGTTGCACATTAACGATAAAGTTAGCTTCTTGGTAAGACACCTTGGAGAGATAAATCAGTAACTAAACTCATTTATTTATATTTATAATTTGACAGTAAATATTATATAAATTTCAAAATATTAGATGTACACTGCGCAAAAAATATACTGGGCAGTTCTATTTCTCCCGTTCTACTGGGCCAATTGACGAAATTCAAATTGCATTTCCCATGTCTCAGAAGCGCGACTTAGAATATATATTAGATTTATATATAGCTTTGTTCTAATATAGGTATTTTGACACAAAATGGGACGTTTTCTGAAATGACATAGCAATTTTTTTTTCATATTTCGATTCTACGACTCAAATTATGCCTAAATATTAAATTTTGTGAAATTTGGTGCGAAATTTACGGAGAAATTCAAAAATTCAACTTTACGAATTTTTTCAGTTTGAGCCAAGAATAATTCATTTGACGAACTTCTCAATATGTGGCAACCTATTTTCCTTGCCTTCCATTGTGCAGGGGAGGGAAAAAAGTCACATCGTTCCTGCCTTTTTACATTGTGGACGAGAGAAAAAAAAGTCGTTGTTCCTAATTTCAAATAATTTTAACAAATTCGTTCCCAATTTCAAATAAGTGCGAAAACCACATTTTCGTTACTATCGCTTTCAACAAATATGCCAAATTTCAAAAAGCGCCACTATATAAATTCATGCATATCTTCGGAAATTTTGAATAAAAAGCTCTAATTTTTGCAGGTATGCTTAGAAATAAATCTACTTTAAGATGATGGTAAAACGTTTATAGGTTATAATTCAAAATTCTTTTCGAAAATTTTTTAAATTATTTAAAAATACAAATTTTAAAAATAAATCATAAAAGATCGGTGAATTTTATTTGAAATGTACATAAATTTCGAACTGTGTAGGAAGGAATCAAGTTTCATAAAAAAAAGGATATTAATAAATACATACCAAATTGAATTAACACCGAGGAGCTAAAATTTTGACAGCTAATTTTTTAAAAATTACTCGTGCGATTTTTACAAAACTTGGTAGTTTGGCATAATCTGAGCTGTAGAATCGAAATATGGAAAAACATTGGCATGTCATTTCAGAAAAAGTCCGATTTTGTGTCAAAATACGTATATTAGAAGAATGCTACATGTAAATCTAATACATATCCTAAGTCGCGCTTTCTAGACATGGAAAACGCAATTTGAATTTTGTCAATCGGCCTAGTAGAACAGGAGATATAGAAATGTTTTTTTTTTTTTTTTTTTTTTTTTTTTTTTTTTTTTTTTTTTTTGTGCAGTGTACCTCTGATGTTTCAGTCCACTAAACTGAGTAGTGATACGATAGTTTCTTAATTCACATTTGACGTGGATGAAAATTTAGTTACTATGGTTTAGGAACTAATTTCACAGATTGGACATACTAACATCAGTAAGAAACTCCTTCTTTTCGAGGGAAAAAAGTAAATTTTATTCCTGAAATGTAATAGGAATTGCGGTTTTCTAGAGGATATCTTTTAATTTAGAAAAATATTAAAACTTATAAAATTAATTTACTCTTGTAAAAAACAGTTTTTACAAAACTAAAATTTTTTGTGAGTGAAAATGTTTTGAAAACAAAATGCTTCTGTACGAAATTTGCGAAACAGAAATGCATAAAACGGGGGCTAATTTATTCAGAGATTGGTTCTTGGTGGAAAAAATTTACTTAGTTATTTTCTGCCCTCTTGTACAGTGTAGAGTTCGCTAATGACCGAATGGCTAAGACCGCCGAGATCTGCTAGCTCGTTCCTGATTATTTCCAAACGAAACGTCTGGCTGTATAGTTTTCCTGATTTTCCTCATGCATAATACAAATACCGAAGCAGTTTCTTAAGAAAATTCTCTACGGAAAACAGCCCTTTGACGTCTTTCTTTGTATGTTTGACTAATCAGATGTGTATATTAAAATTTCGGAAATATATTGATCAATTTAAACTAATACCGTGGAATTTTCGCGCTTCATCATTTCTAGAAGGAAGTGAATCAGTAAATTATCTATATTTGGTCTGAGTTGAGGGTTTAAATGTACGTTATAATCTCGGTTCATATTAAAACTCATTTCCATGAACTGATAGCATAAATTCATCTTTTCGATGTTCAGCAAATGATATATTACATAAAAATTTCTTTTCGAGTTGTTTTCGAGATCAAATGCGCTGCTTTGTTTCATAATATTTGAAACAAATGTAGATAACGTTGAGAAATCAATGGTATAACTAGCAAGCAATATTTTCAGCAAAATACTTGACATAATCAGTGTAATTAAACCCTCAACGCTTAACCGTCGGATTAAGCCCTCGAATAATTAAATCCTCAGTACCCCAAGAGGTTCATATGGAACATAAAAAGTAGCTTTTGAAGAGAGTTACAGACGGTTTCCAGTGTGTTTCAGGAATGGTTAGAAACGTGTGACAAAGGTGTGCACAGTGTTTCCCTTTCAAGCTGCTGTATAGATTTTAATAAGAAGTATAACTAATTATTCTGAACACGATGAGAATACAAAAGACCGAAGCAGTTTCTTAAGAAGACTAAGTATTTACTAGTTGCAAGAAATGTCGTTTTGTAACCTACTCTCTCTTAAATAATTAACAGCGATAAAATAATACGTAAATGTTTTGCTTTACTGTTATGCAAATCGATCATCATAAAGTTATCACATTATTAACATTGTGAGGAAACACAAAAACTCGGTATTGGATTGAGTACATTGCTCCACACGCAAAAATGTACCACCATAAAAATTTGGCCAGACACTGAACAAATTTCAGACTACGCTTAGAACTACACATTATGTAAATTCTTGCAGTTTCCAGACAATATTGTCATTTGAAACAATATTGTCTGGAAACATTGCCTGTCTAGTATGATAAAACACGAAACATTAATTCCATTAAACTTACGTTTTAGAGTTTCTCATTTTCCTTTGAGTAACATTAACGCGAGTCAGTTTCCCTTAGAAAATCGTCCACGAAGGCATTTCTTACTTAAGAGGATGTCACTCTCATCTACTTTGCATTAATCTCGGAACTAAGCATTTTAAAGTCTTTCTCAAGGATGTGGAAATTGGTTCCCTTTATTTTGTGTGAATGTGCGTGTATGCGTCTGGATAAAATTTACTTTTAAGACTTTGTTCATGGCATTTTTATTGAACTCATTAATTTATCAGATGTTTAATTAGAGATTGTTTGATATTTGTCTTGTATTGAGGCTAAGGTCAAAATGATGCAAATCATATCAAAGCTGAAGATAATGTAAGAAGATAATATGGTTAGTTACATTGAGTTAGTTTAGTTTGATTACAGCAAAGCACATGAGGGCTATCTGCCTAAGGGGAGGAATACTTTCGTGGAGGACTTTTTAAAAGAAACTGGCTCGTATACACTTTACACATGGGAAAAACCACGAAAATGCAAATGCAGCCAGCCTGTTCGCCGGGATTAGAACCCCGGACCGAACTACCGATGTTCAGCGACTTTACCGCTTAGCCCCTGGGGGGCTTGTCGGATTGAGACTGGAACACCAAAACGAATATCACAACCCACAATATCGGTACAATTGGACATCAAGAAGTAGCAGTCCCACAATTTACAGCTGGCATGATTCTGTAGGATATATTGAGAGATTTCGACAAGCCATTAGCCACGCAAATAATTTATTGTGTATTAGCTAAGGCAGATACGCAATCAAATCATCCATTGCGAAAGCTGCCGCTAACACCTAACTTTGCTTGAAACGAAATTGCACCAATTCTATGCCAGTTGACAAATGACACTTTGGATGTTTATTATTATCTCGACTCTACTTCACAAACATGAGAAACTGAAGGCGAAGTGACCAGTCGCGTTTAATTGTACTAAAATTAATGAGCAGCATACAGTTAATCAATTTCGAGTCGTGATTTTGAGTACCATCAACATTCAATAGCTGATTTCCTCTAATATGTACAACGGGTACAATGGTGGCAAGGTGCTATGTGGATGAGATACTACTTCCGATTGCACTACCTATGTTCCATAATATTTTCGATTAAGTACGTAAAAAAGAATTGTGTATGCTTGAAAAACACTTTTAAATTGTGCATTCTTTGAGTGCATTACACTCAGACCGCATATGTTGGTAATTGTTATCTCATTAAATCAGCATTTTAAAGGAATTTTCAGGCCCTGCACTGAATATTTTGAAGAAATTCCTTGATCTGCTATGTTTCCAAAATTGAGGAATTACTTGACATAATCATTGTAACTACTGCTAGTAAAAAATAGTGAGCGTAAGCGCTAAAATACGAATAAACTTTTATTTTATTTATAATAAACTATTACAGGATACCCTATACACCGTTAAATCGTACACTGTTATGTGAAAGCGTGTTATTTAGCATTCGTGGGTAAATTAGTATAGTAATAACCATATGTTTTTACCAATAGAACACTAGTAATTGCACCTTAGATATGATTTCCGGCGTCATAAATAGCTAACGGCATAAGTGGTTTCCTCTAACATAGCATGAAAACGAACGTTTCCTTTTAGAAATCGTTTGCAAAAAATTATCTTCGAAAGCCTGTCTTATAAATAATTAACCTGCGAGGCTACAAACGAAAGTAATTCTTATTTAATCAAACAATTTCTTGTGAATACTTTAAGTACCGCAGTGAGAGTAATAACATACTTTCAATATCATGCAGTCTAAAATATCGTTGGCATAAACCATATACATGCTAATTTAGTATTTTAATGAGTGTAGTCAATGTAATATATTTAAAATTTATTTATTCAAGCTTTTACGGGAAGACAACAATAACGTTAAGAAAGACGTTCTTTCCAGTACTTTATAGAGCATTCAAAAAATAAGATTCCTTTGTATGTAAAATTTGACATAAATAACCTATAATTCAAAGATTTTGAGTAATTGAAAAATTTAAATACATTTTCAAATTAAGGGAATGCAGGTAATTCCCTATAAATTTCTCTTACGTTAGGGCAAATGAAGTATTTATTATTAAATACCATATCAGGGCATTGCGCTTTGTTGAATATCTAGGCATTGAGCTGTATGTTGTATGTACGAATAAACAAAATTCAGGTCAGTGGTGTTGTTTGTTTCAACAAAACCTGGAGTATCAGTGACAACAGAGCGACTTCATTCCCCTCTCAGTACTATTTTTGACACCAAGAAAACTCCGAGGAATCAATCTGAGGATCTCGGGCATTCGTTTCCCGTTTCCATATACCTCCGTCTAGAGGAGATTCCCCCATCATATATATATAAAGTACCTGCATTTTACGAGAATCTCAGCTATTGATACCTTTTATCAATATCAAACATCGATATCTTATCAGGGTTTCGAACTTAAGACCAGCAGCTTGGCAGTCGGGTTTGCAAATCACAAATGTCCAAAATGATATATAAAACAGCGATATGAAATATGCGAAGTTCGCTTGTGTTCATTAAATTAAGTTATTAATCGACTTTAAGAAATTTTTATATCGTATTTTATTGATGGTGAATTAAACGTGGCTAAGCTTTTGAAGCTTATCTGCTTACACAGAGTATCCCGTAAAAGACCGCATAAACTTTGTGAGGGGAAATTCCTCGTTTGGGGTGCATAAAAAATTAGGCAAGAGTCGCAACTCCACGATTCATAGTTTTCGAAAAAAATGCCAATCAAATTGTATGACGTCACATTTGGTATTAGAAAAATAAGTTGTATTGGAAACACGAATTTTGGGGCACTGTATATAAAATTAGAATTGCAAAAGAAGGAGCTAAAAGTGACCAGCGCGCGTATCGAGGCATGTTTGTTCGTGCCGTCGAATGGCTGACTAAATACCATCCAGGTGTTGGTGTCCATAAAGGTGAAGGTAGCATAAGACGAGAAGTTAAGCCTCTTTCTGTATTAAATGACGTTCGATACTAGAATTCCTTCAGATCGTCCCATAAAAAGAAATCCGAAAAAAATGTGTCTAGTGATCACGAGGGATACACAACCAGAACCCCTAGTCCAAACTAGAAATCTTCCCTAAACCAGTCAATCACGTATAGGACAGCCTGGGTTTCATGATGCTAGAACCATTAGCTGCATAATAATGAGTAGGTCAAATAGTTATTCAAGGAGCTTATGAGTTGTTTCTAATGAGCTTTTATGGAGCTCAAAACAGATAGGAGATACTGTGATTTCGGTATGAAACAATCATATAATCGCCTATTTTAACAAAAGTTAAAGAAAAGAGTTTTAAAAGGAAAATTCTTATATCAACAAACATTGGAATATATTTCGGACACTCTTAGGGGAACGGATGTTGCTTGCACCCCCAGAAATTGTTCAGCATCTGGTAACCATTCTTTTACAGGAGTTGGAGAGAATATCCTTGATAACCTCATTGAGCCCATGTCTCAAGTCTGCAATCATACGACTTGATAAAACTCGTTTTTATATAAGTAATTACACTTTTTATGGCTGTTACAAAATGCGCATTTTTTATTTTCCGACAAAAAATGAAAATAAAATTTAACTACTCCATGTTCGCGCGTAATTTTATTTTATTTTACGATACCTATGGATCATATATCAACTAACAGACGATTTCCTCATCCACAAGGTTTGTATTCAAAATTGCCATACATAAGCTCATTTTCCACACACAGGATATGACGGTATGTTTATCTCTTCACATTTTTCTTGAAAATTATAGAAGCATAGTTTTTTTAATGTATTCCGAGAGAATAATCTCATCTAGCAAAGTTAATATAATCTTGGTGAAACACCATTTATATTAATAAACGCTTCTGTCGTGTAAATTTTAAAGTTAATTTTTCATATTTACTTCATGCTTGATGAAACCGTATACTGTCGAACAAATCAATCTTTTTTTTTTATTATTGTTTTATTTTATTTTAAAGTAGCCGGGCACTTTATTTAATAGCCAGTAGCCTTGCGCCGCTACAAAGGTGGGAAGTGGTGGCCATTTTTTTATGGAAGCACCCTAATAGGTGGTCACCTTTGCCTCCTATGAAGAGACGGACAGTTACAACTATGCCTTCTCCGAGATTCGAACCCGGGCCCATCACGACGACAGTCAGGGTCGCTAAGCACTATACCAACTGGGCGGTGAACTGATCAGTCTTTATTTTTAGGGTATTGAAACGGCTAACGAGCAATTCGCCACTTTAGCTACTCGACTACTGCAGCGACTTACAATCTGTTGAAAACGCATCCTCGGAATTTAAGATATTCTGTAATCATTTTGTATGTCAAACTAGCCGCCCAACCGGTGTAGTGGTTAGCGTCACTTACTGCCGTGCCAAAGGGCTCGGGTTCAAATCTCGGAGAAGGCAT
Organism: Stegodyphus mimosarum; assembly: GCA_000611955.2. Classification (NCBI taxonomy): domain Eukaryota; kingdom Metazoa; phylum Arthropoda; class Arachnida; order Araneae; family Eresidae; genus Stegodyphus; species Stegodyphus mimosarum. Next base: position 45,183 of record KK113541.1, on the reverse strand, counting down.
CGATGTTTGTAAATGTATAGTTTCCGAGCGGCATGGGGGCACTCCAAATATGCGGCGAGCTGAAAGTCCTCTCGAGAAGTTCGTGGTAGAGGAAGAGGGGTGGGAGACCCTCGGACCGTCCCCCCCCCGGTTGCTCTCCATCAAAATTGGAGGTGGAACTGAACTAAATCGCACTGCCACCTGTAGCCAATGACAGGCGTAAACTTGAGCTCTGTCTATAGGTCAGACAAAAGAGAATTAGCAATAACAACAGCATGGTATGCCAAAATTATTTTCTGAGAATACCGTATTCTAGGAGCGTTGGTTGCTTAGTTAATTATGGCACAAATTTCAAAAGTCAATTTATGGCACAAAAGTCAAAAACGTTCACACTAAGTTCAAAAGTCAATTTATGGCATAAAAGTCAAATTATAGCACAAATTTCAAAAGTCAATTTATTTCCACTCTTATAGAAAAATTTCGAAAATAATTCGGCTGGCATTGCTTGGATGCGCGGTAAAAACCATATGCAATCAACACGTTAAGTAGTAGTTGTCAATTCCAAGTTGCGTTACTTGTGCACCGTAGTTTTATCCATTTAGATGTAGAAGGTTAATGTTCTTAAAGGTTTATCAGTGTTAATTCTATTGCATGTATTGATTTATAATGCATATATTCAAGTAAAAGACCCTTAAGGCAATGTCATAACTTTTCTTGAAGTCACTTGACACTTTTACGGATATATAAAAATTTATTTCATTGATTTGAATTTCAAAATTCTTCCTGTGCTTAAGATGATGTAATCTTAATGTAGTGGAAGTTGGATAAAAAGTGACCCGTTAATAGACCTTCAACATATGCATGTTTGCGTAAACAAATTAATCTGACTTGGCTATTGTATTAATGGACGTCAGAATACTTTTTTGTCAACTGCACATTTACGAATTTTGATGGAAGAAAGATAAATGCGGAGACAGGCAAAAAATGGAATTGTTATTCCTTCAAGGTTTGTGTATGCTGCAAACGCTGATGACTGAACACATGTCGTTTCGGTCTGCTAAGTCTTGTCAACTGACTGTTTTAATTCATGTAATGCATAAAAGAATAAAATTAAAGCAAAGAAAAAAAAGCTGACGCAAATTGATTTTTTTTTTATGATTTCATTTCGAACTATTATACCTGACAACGCTTCATCTCTAAATATCTTACCTTTGAAAATACTAATTACATTGTCAAGTTTAATTTGCATTGAAATCTGATTGAAGCTTATATTATTAGATATCTACGGGAAGTTAGAACATCAAGTTTAAAAAACTGAAATATTTTTCTACGCCAAATTTTTATTATAATTCCAAATGGATAAGTTAAAGTTTTTTTTTTCAAGATTATCAATTACATGCACAATATTTCTCAAATCAGCTGAAATTTTCAGTCCTGAACAGAATCTACGCAGTAAACTTTAACCAAATGAACAGATTATGTGCAATGGGAGGTTGCTTTGAGTAATGCAAATTCGTTCATCATAATATGCGAGGTATGGGCGTAAAGCGAGAAAATATATCAGTTCAGAAGTTGCGACAGCTGGTGAATACAGATAAATATTAATAAAACTGAAAATAGTACAAAGGAGGAAATATGTCGATGTGAACAGTTTAGATATGAGTTATTCCTAAGTACTCGATCTTCCGAAATGTTAAGATGACATTTATGACTATCGAAAGACAGAGAGCTTCCTGAACGTTTCGAAGCCGTCTGTCAACAAACAGATATTCCACATTTTCAATATGTGTCAAATTATGACTAGTCGCTCGCGGACACGATTTGGAGAAACTCATAACGTTCCGGTGGCGTAGCTAGGGGGGGGCAAGGGGGGACATCTGTCCCCGGGCGCAGCATCTAGGGGGCGCCAAATGGATGTTACGAAATTTTAGAATAAATTATTTTCATTTTTAAATACAATAAAAAATAAATTTAAAAAATTCGCATACTTAGTCCACCACCCCATCGTAATAAGGATATCTTTTTATTACATTTTTTGTCGTGTGATTAGCAAAGATGGAATAGAAAAGCTAGGTTTTCTATTTAAACGTAAGGTCAATGAAAGCTAAGCACCTTCCCCACTAAGCAAACGGCGAGAAAATACTTCGAAGGTTATATGATACTTTTAAGTCGTAAAGCTTTTGTCCTTGTGATCGAATAGAAGGGACGCAGTTGCTAGAATGACCATAGGAGGCGCAATCAGCCTTAGGGATAAACCAGGAGGGGTGCAGCCAACTTGACCCGAGAATGAGAAACTGAACAGTAATGATCTAACATCTTCGAAAGTTACTTTGAAAGTTTTCATAAAAATTTAGTTGTGTGTTACAAAAATAATGTTTTAATTTGTATTGAGTTCCTATAAACAATTTAATATGGGATGTCCTGAATAAAAGGAATTAGGAAAAAAAAAGAGCAAAAAAAAAACTGTTTTATGATAGTGTTCTAAGAAATTCTACATTTTCTAACTGAATTCTACTCGGTGTACTTTTGTTTGGAATAGGTAAGCAATTTCCCCCTTTTTTGAAAGTTATGGATATTATATAATTTATAATGAGAAAAATAACTTTTTATGTCATTGAAAATTCATGCACTATGTGCAGTTGTGTATTTAAATTTATTTATCTAAGCTGAAAATTTCAATTAAAGGTAATTTGTTCAATTATTAATTATCTAATTAAGAATTGTACATAAAACTTTTTTTTTCTTTTGCAATAATCTCAATTTTATTAAATATGCTATTCAGAGATGTTATTACACAGGGAGTTACTGATTCCTAGTTGTGCAGTTAGACAAAATTATTGTCTTAACAAAATTATTCCTTTAATGTATGATATTAATGAGAGGATAGTTATTTTAATTCTTATGTAAACATTTTTCTTTGAAGAGCAGCTGATCACAAATGACTGATTGAACTAAAATTTGCTAATAATACCTCAACTTTACTGATTTTATAGAGCTGTAGAGGGATAATGTCTTATACTTATCTATATGACGAAACATTTTCATTTATCCTATATACAGGAATTGAAGTGCTTAAAACTCTTATGTTGTACTAAAAATTCTAAGAAATGTGAGAACCACTGAGTTAGTGATGTGGGAAAACTTAGAAAGAAAACTTAGAAGAGAGGGACAGCAGTGAAGTAGACTTGAATAAAACGGAATGCAAATATTCGTCAAATTCTGATGAAAATTCGGACGAGGATGCACCTGATCCAACTCAACAAGACAAGCCAAAAGGTATTGAAACGATAGCTGATGTGATTTACCATCGTGACTTCGGATATCTGAATTTTGACCAGGCAACAGAAAAGCAATCGTACCAGATGCACTTCGTATAGAAATAGTAGAGAAAGGGTCGATTTATTTTCAGAAAAATGTTGGGCCTTTTGCACAAAAAAATAACAGATCCATGACCTCAGCATGGTTTATCAAACAGTTAGGAAAAGGAAAAGGAGGTATGGTGAATAGATCTTGGTTGGTGTACTCTCCTTTAAAAAGAGCAGCATTCTGTTTTTCGTGTCTACTTTTTCCATCAAAAGATGCAGTCAGTAGCTGTTCTTCTTTGGAAACTGAAAGTGGTTTAAGTAGTTGGAAGAAACCAGAAAAGGTTACTGCACATGAGAATTCTCAAAGACACCGAAATTCTTTCACAACCTGGAAAGAAATGGAAAGGGGGCTGATGAAAAAAGAAAGTTTAATAGATGCCCAGCTTCAAAATCAAATTGCTACAGAGAAAGAAAAATGGCGACAAATACTTAAGAGGATGTTGTGTTGCATACTGCATTTAGCCAAACAAAATATGGCCCTAAGAGGCCACAGAGAAAGTATCACTGAGAGTGAAAGAAACGCTGGAAATTTAATAGAACTTCTGAAGCTCATCGCAGAATTTGATCCAATTATGAAGGGCCACGTTTCGTATGTGCAGCAAAATCCAGGGTCAACTACATACCTTTCGCCAGAAATACAAAATGAATTTATCCAGATTCTAGCAGCTGCAGTTAGAGAAAAACTTGTGTGTAATATTCAACGTGCCAAATACTATGGTATACTGTTTGATTCAACTCCTGACGCTGCTAATCAAGAGCAAATGTCGGAAACTATTAGATATGTAGATATTGACTTTCAGGAAAAAACTGTGGTAATAAAAGAGTGTTTCCTAGGACTTATTCAAACTCATAAAAAAGATGCAGCAAGTATAGCAGGTATAATATTACAACAACTAGAAAAAGACAAATTAGCTTTCAAAGACTGTCGATCACAGTGTTACGACAATGCGCCTGTGATGTCCGGCTATAAGTCAGGAGTGCAACAAAGACTCACAGCAATTAACCCAAAAGCTATATTTGTTAACTGTGATAATCATACACTTAATTTAGTTGGGGTTCATGCTGCTAGTCATGAGGTAGCTTCTGTGACGTTTTTTAGTACGATACAAGCTATCTATGTTTATTTTTCAAGATCAATTCTTCGATGGAAAAGACTGAAAACTGCTCTAGGTGTATCGTTGAAGTCGGAGTCAGAAACTCGTTGGAGTGCCAGAGTAGAAGCTGTTAAACCGGTACATGATCAACTCGAAACTTTAGTAGAATTATTTGAAAATATTGCAGAGGATCATGACGAAAATGCAGATACAAGAAGTGATGCAATTCAATTGTTGCATCGAATCTTAACTTTTGAGTTTTTTGTTCTTCTTCGATTCTGGAATACAGTACTTGCCAAGATTGACAGGGTCCAGAAAAGACTTCAAGACCCCTCTATGAATTTCCACAATGCTGCTCGAGATATTCAGGCTTTACAAGAGTATCTCCTACAAAACAGAGATGAGATATGCATGAAATCTCTTGAAGACGCCAAGGAACTGTGTAATGCTTGTGATATCCAAGCTGAAAGACGACAGAGAAAAAAGAAGAAAATGCCCGGAGAAATTGCAGATGATGTAGGACTCACAGCAGAAAATGAAATGCTGCGATTGATGAAAAGTATGCTGGACAAAATACACATAGAAATGGTAGACAGATTCATCAGCTTAAAGAAAGTAGACTCTAATTTTGGCTTTCTTTTAGATGTAAACGGACTAATGGCTACAGGCAACGAAAGTAGCTTGAAACAGTGCTGCATTTCCATGGAAAACTTTTACGATACAGACTTGGATGGCTTGGAAATGTATACTGAAATAATGGACTGCCGAATGCTATTCAAAACAAGAGCTGATGTTAAGCTTTCGACCCCAGAGGACCTGCTTCGCTTTATTGTGCAGTACGGAGAAGATGTATTTCCCAATCTGAGAGTTGGTCTTCAGATTTTACTGACTATTGGAACCTCCATCGCCAGCTGTGAAAGATCTTTTAGTAAACTAAAACATATCTTGTCCTACCTGAGATTATCCATGGCACAAGAAAGACTGTCTGCCTTAGCTTTGCTCAGTGTGGAACAGCAGGTAGCCCAGAGTATAAATTTTGATGAACTAATCGATAAATTTGCAGCAGCTAAAGCTAGGAAAATTTCTCTTTGAAATTAGTAATTACATTTGAAGCATTACACATTAAACTGTCATTATACATTTTCAAGTTATTACATTATAATATCAAATATGATGTTTAAGTTTTCGAAATTTATATTTGAAAAATATTTTAGAATAATCATATTTTCGTTCTACCATTATTGTCTTAATTATTTTACTACGTTCTAAGTTAGTGAATTTAGCGAAACCTCAAAAATATACGCTTAAAAGTGCTTTAAAAATTAAAATATTTAATAATTTTAACTATTTAAAATTTAAAACATTTCATATTAGCAAATTATTATTATTTTAAACAATTAAAATGCTATTATTTTTTAAGTTTTTTTTCCGTTCCTCACTGCATTTTGGCAGACGGGGGGGGGCGCGAAATCTTCACTTGTCCCCGGGCGCTGATTACCCTAGCTACGCCTCTGTAACGTTCTCAACAAACAAAACAGTGATCATTTAAAGATTATCGTATGCAGGCAAGAACCGGACGCATCTTAATATTCAAAGATGCCAATCACTTGCAGCCGCCAACGGTGAGCACAAAAATTTTAACAAAATCTGTACATGATGCTGGATTAGAATTTCATGAGTCACTAACCCCGATCGTTGCTTGTAAAAGGTGTCCCAACAAAAGCGCCGTTTTTAATATGCCCAATTAAATACTTTATTTTTTGAAAATGGGAAATATTTTTTCATACTTACAAGAGGTAAATGTTTCAATTTAAGAATAAAAAATAATGTTTGACGTATGTTCTTCACTACTTGCTCTGCAGCACCGCAGACTTTGATGAAACTCGCAAACACTTTATAGAGTTTGGTTTTCTTTAGTAGCATAAACTAAGTCCAAACTCCTAACATATCTGTCGCTTCGTCGGAAAAAGAACTGTTAAGTCTTAAGAAGGTTTTAAAACAAGCCTTTTTATTAAATCGGAAATGGAACATGAATGCGTCTCTCGTGCTTGACAAATCAACCAACCACTTGTGGTGATGTAAGTTAAAGTAACAGTCCATTTCAGTATTTGAAACTAAGATTAGTAGCCAAAGGCTATCCAATTGATTCAACGCGAAGTTAGCTCAAATTTCTCACAGACGTAACTATTTAAATGTCGGCAACTATAATGCAAGGCCGAAGAATACAATATTATCTGAGCTAGCGAGACCTAGTAACATGGCCTCGAGAGGCAGAAACACGCTCTGACTTACAATCCCAAAACCTCAGCTTAAAGACTGAAACTAAATCTCTATTCTGCTAG
>KK113541.1:0-38392 GCA_000611955.2 Stegodyphus mimosarum | reverse complement strand
GAAGGGAGAAGTGACAGTAAAGATATAAATCATAATAAATGTTTAGATTTACATAATGGAACTTTAATGCAACTTTTTCACGTTCAACGTTTTCGAACTGAGTGAAATATCGAATTTCCTCTTTAAGTTTTCTCATTGTCAGTCTTTCTAGGATTCAAAGTTCGGATTATTTGGGGGTTGAAATAACACTGTCACTCATAATAGCCATGTTTCCGACAGACCTGCTGGACAGACAGTATGGTGATTTAATATTTGCTGTCGAACCTGGGCCCTCGAATTTCTTTATCAATCTGCGAACTGTTGTTTAATTAAAAATACTTTTACGTCCAAAGACTGTGCAAAGCATCTCCTTTCTTGTAAAGATTTTTCGCAATCAAAACTTGCTGTTCCTTTGCGTTAACATTCCATATCGACTAAGCTGCAATGACGCTGCGAAGTGGGCTGACCGGGATAAAATGCCACTGTTGTCAGGTCAAATCAAACTCTACATGCTGAAATCGGAACATTTACATGTTTTAAGCATGTAAAAATATTTTCCATTTTCTAAAAATAAAGTATATTTTGAAACACATTAAATCTGCTGCTTTTGTTGTGACACCTCGTGTCAATTCTATAGTATTTGCCATCGGATAAGCTCAGCTTACGTAGAATAGCAGTATTTACCACCTCCTCTTGGATAAAGGAATAGGTTACCGAGAATTTTTCCCTGGCCTCTTAATCTACAATAAAAGATTACAGGCTTGTAAAATATGAGAAATATGCAATAAGATGATGCAATGAAAGATCGATAGTGTTTCTAGGGTTGTTTTCATAATAATATAGTAGGTATTATTGTACCTGACATGATAACGTGAAATTGCATCATTTACAGTAAAAATCCTTAACCTGGAGAATCTGCATGTTTAATGACCAGTCATCTTATTGAGTTCGGTAAATTTAACAGTAATTCTCACTTTTACCCACGATTTTATAAAACTCTCAAATGAAATTGGTAGAATTGATAAACATGTTCGAATTTTTCACTTTATGCCTGTGATGCGTAATGTATAATGCTTGTCACTGAGGTCTGAGTGAAAGTTACGTTTTCTTAAAAACGTTTCTACATATTGGTAAATAAATTATTTAAATATTGCCGAAACATATGTTGGGATACAGAAACATGGATTAAATATCACACAAGACACTATTACTTATAAATATTTCATAAATATGCAAAAATATAAAAAATTTTCTTATGCATTTACTGAATTTAAATTTACATTGCTGGCTTCAGAGTCCCAATGCTGCAAAAATATTCTATTTTTTCATTTACGCTGATTTAGCGTTTCGTTACAGTCCCACCCGTGGTCGAATGATTCAGATGTCTCAATACTGGGCGACACAGGTCCAGTCCCAGGCGAATGGGTGACTGCGTGTTTGGTTTTCGTGGCTTTCCCCATGTGTAGCAGAGATGCCAGTCAGTTTCTCTTAGAATGTCCTCCACAAAGGCATCCCACACCTTAGGCAGATACCTGTCCTGTGCTTATCTAACACCCTGTGAAATTCCATTTCTAACTTTGTCAGCAGTTATGTAAGAAAACTTTCTTCATATTTGTTTAACGCAATCACTTTCTTTATCTAAGATTTTAACAAACCGTTTTATTATTTATTCCTTATATAATACGAATTGACAAAGTAGAAGCTTCTAGATATCGAGTAATGGGTGTTTTTAATACCCTCCCTTCATATGATCACTTTATCCGGATCAACTAATTTTCGTTTTTCTTGCCCCTCCCTCCCTTCCAAACACCAATTAACATTTAAAAAATTGAGTAGTTTCATGCACAAGACTGCTGCTCTAATCACTGTAAAATATATAAATTAAATTTACTTTCAATTGTGTATCTCTATTTTACCCAAAAATATGAGGTATTATTATGGGATTCCTTTAAATACATGGAATGAGCAATGATAGGTACATGTCATTTCGACGAGAAAATAACCCGAATCTGAAAAGCGTGTTTTATGCGAAGTGTTATGAATTACATTAGAAAACTTCTAATGTTCATTTATGCTATTAAAAAATACACAAATTTGCATTCTTCAGAAAAATGTGGATAGGTTAGGTTATTTGAATATGGCAAAATATATAAGGGCTATATTTAAGGATAGCGATGCGTTCATGGAGGGCTTTCTAAAGGAAGCTGGCCAGTAATACCATTACTCATGCGGAAAAAAAACCACAAAAACAAATTATGCAGTCACTCCGTTCGCTTCAGTTCGAACAAATATTGTGCAGTACTTGTGTTATTTAATTTAATATGTTTGTTAATCTCATAACTTAAGTCAATGGTCTCAAGCTCGTGGCCGCGAATACTATTTAATTATGTATTTGTTACAAGTATGGTGCTCATAGTTTTAGAGACATAAAGATATGGACTGAGCTTATACACTCAACTGCTATTGAAATAAAAAAGATAGAATGAATAAGCTGCATTTTTGCCTTTGTCGCGAATATGCTTGTACCCTAGGCCACATGGCTGGGGTGATGTGGGAAAATTTACCACGTTGCTACAATGAGTAAATTTAGCTTGCCAACCGACCCCGGTGGTGGCGCTCCAGTATTCTGAAATTTCCGGTTAAATTTATTTAGAGATTAATTCAACATGCTGGAATTAACTGAAAATAATGCCAGTCTAAAATTTAATATTTATCTGTCAATGCATTTAAATTACAAAATATAACCAATAGAAATTTCTTGCAGATATCGTTCTTTAGACTGCAGATACAAAATAAATATAAGTTCCAAGTTTTCCCTTTCTGTTGTTATTATTATTGTGTCTGTAATACTTTCATAAATATTCAGTAAGTGAAATTTTAAATTTATTTTATTTTATTTTTTATTTATTTTGTTTTTTCAAAAATGTTTTAAAATTTGGTTTAAAAAAATGTTCTAGTCCATCAGCTAATTTCAAGTCGAGCATTTGGCCAGCATGCAATTTGAGATTTAAATCACGGACCTAAATGATCATCACTAACATCAACAGGATTCAATAACTCTCGAATTAAAAAAAAATTTAAAAAACCTTTTGTATCAAAGCAGAGAACCCTTTGTCAGGCTGCTAGATTTCTCCAATTTTCGTATGATATAGGTGTTTACAGAAATGTAATGACGTAAAACATTCTCCAGTTTCCACGCAGTTTAATGTTTAAAGTAACAGTACTGCGATTTTTATTATTATCTTAGTATTAATGCTTCTTCAAGAGTTCGAAAAGGAACTGGAATTATGTCAGATATTTCCGAAGTCTTCCCTTATGCGCTGTAGCTTTACCCACAGTACAATATAAATACGAAGTATTTAATACCATCTTTCAAACATTAGGGGATTAGTTTTCGTCCCATCTAAACCTAAGTAAGGTAATTGTGCTCGAGTGCTATATTTACTGATTTTATCGCGGTTTTACTCCTTACTGTTCTTTACATCTATTAAAATATGAATCTAATGTTAAAGGAAGTGCAAAATATGCCCAATTTCCTTGATGGTGTTACTTCAGCGTTACGCACGTACCTCAGCATTCACGTAATACACAGCATATTCTTGTTTAATCGTTTAATGATAAAGTCATTCTCAAGGCCTCTTAATTGGAAAATAAGATTTCTTGGCGATTTCAGTTGTTCTAAAATTAATTCCTCATGATATAAAAATGTTTTCAAGTTAGCTTGCCCACTTTGCTTCTGCTTTTTTCCTTCTCCCTTCTCCGCCGCTTTAATTCTTTAACAGCTACCACGCCAAGTCTACTTACTCTATACTTGAGGTAAAATGGTAAATTACTTATACTTCTCTTCTGTTTCACTCTTAATTTGTGTTTCTATTTTTTTTTCAAGCCCGGTTAAAGAAGTACGTAGACTCTGAGACAGCTATTTAGCTTTTATTCAAACCCTTGGAAGCAGAATGAGTTGCAGCTTTCACTTACGGATTTCACTTGGTGAGTCAAAGTGAAATCCGTAACCTATGTAGTCCCATACTTCTAAAGGCATATTTAAAATATTTTGGTCATTAAGTTTTAAATTTCTCCGTTAAATTATTATTGATTAAATTAAGAACCTAATACATCGAAATGATACAAAAGTGTGGTAACAGTTCCAAAACGAAACTCTTAAATTCCACTTTTACATCTTTTGACATCCATAAAGTGAACACGTAAATCCTTTTCCAAGTCATAATGGATTTTTTTTCATTTGCGTTTTGAAAATAAAACTTGTCTGATTTGGTTTACCACTTCAGAAAATATTTCACAGAGTTAACAGGTCATTTACAACAGTAAAGGGATGAAAAAATAATAATAAGCTGATAGAAGATTATTAGAAAATAAGGTAAATATTTGTTAAAAATAAATGAGTTTCATTTTAGTGCAAAAATATTGCATTTAATTGAAAATTGCCTTTTTTTCTTCTTGTTAAATAATCAACTACTGTATGATTATTAAAAGTATCTTAGCATCTTCTTTTCGATAGTTATTAGTTTGTTTAATTGCGGAAAATCATCTGAAGGCTATCTGCTTAAGAGAAGGAATGACTTTCGTTGAGAAATTTTAAAGGAAAATGGCTTGTATTCACTTTACACATCGAAAAATGCACAAACTCCTTCTTGTCATTCAATTCGCCAGGAGTTGAAGCCAGGTCAAACAATTCTGTATTCATCTGTACTGGAAGGCGCCCACCAGCGGCCGAGCGGTAAAGACGCTGAACACTGGTAGTTCGGTCCGAGGTTCGAATCCCGCGAACGAGCTGGCTGCATGGGCGTTTTCGTGGTTTTCCCCATGTGTAACGTGTATACGAGCCAGTTTCCCTTAGAAAGTCCTCCACGAAGGCATCCCTCCCCTTAGGCAGATAGCCCTCGTATGCTTTGCCATAGTTAAATAACCAACCAACCAACCAACCTGTACTGGAAGGCATTATTTACTCACTGGACCACCGGTCGGTTGGTTTATTTAATTACAGCAAACCACAAGAGGGCTATTTGCCTAAGGGGAGGGATGCCTTTGTCTGTCTAAGGGAAACCGGCTCGTATGCACGTTACACATGGGAAAAACCACAAAAACGCCCATGCAGCTAGCCCGCTCGCCGGGATTCGAATCCCAGACCGAACTACCAGTGTTCACCGATTTTACTGCTTGGCCGCTAGTGAGCGGACCACTGCTGAAATTAAGAGTTATATGCAAGTTGTTCTTTTTTAGTGGTGTCAGTTTGTGAATACCTTTTTAAATTTCGCGAGTGCATAAGAATGAGTATACGCGCGAAATACCTCATACCGTGCATGAGAATGAGTGCACGCGGAGTTTCTGACACCACTTGTATTCACGGCGTTAGTATCTACGCTTTGTGGTATGAAGTTAAAATGTTTAAGGAAATCCATCTCCCCGATGACTGTGAAATACGGTCAGTCATCTGTTTCTTCGCGCCAAGAAACATGAAAGCTGTGTATATTCATTGCCAGATATCTGAAGTGTGCGATGAAGGACGGTAAAGTACGAAAATGGGTGAAATTGTTCAAGGAAATTTTGAATAATATCCATGACGAATCGCGCTTTTGTCCGCCATGTGTATTCACTGACGATTTGGTGCTTTGGTGCAGGCATTTGAGACTTAGATTCATGCAAACAGGGGATTTGAGCAAATAGCATGGAGAAATGAAGGCCACTGTTGGAAAAGTAAAACGACAGTGAATAGTTGGCTATTATCACAGGCGACAGAATTCTTTGAGGAGTGTATCCAAAAATTCGTTTTTAGATATAATAAATTTTTAAACTAAAAACATTATCCAGAAAAATAAATAACTGTATGTAAATTCGGAAAAAAAAGTGTGTTTCGAATGTTTTGCTTTATTTTGTTTTTATTGCAAAATTGGCCTTACTTTAAAAAAATGCCCCGTAGCATTAATGAGGGTAAACCTGTTTCCCATTGGCTCACTGTATTTTCAAATTAATATTCTTCGTTTTCAATGCTATTTCTGGGTAATGATAAAAGATATCAATTCATTCAAAATAATAAAATATATTTCCTGCACCATATTTACGATTTTTAATATAAACGAAGTAAAGAATAGCCCTTCTTAGCATGGAATATAAATGGAATAGAAGAAAGACGTACGGAAAGGAACAAATTAATAACTCAAATACGATACTGTTTTCCTTAGAGAGCCCTTCACAAAATCATTCAACCCTCTAGGTAAAAAGCTCTTGAGTGCTTCTATTAGACAATGAAAAAACAAAAACTTCCAAGTAAAAGAAACAAATAACTTAATTTGAAGACCTTGATTACGTCATTCAGAAACTACTGTACAGTAGTTGTACCTGTTTACGAAACATTGTGCGAATTTAAGAATAACTTCTAATTTCCTCTACGGTTTATAGTTTCAAAGGTTTCTGTTTATTTTTTCTTTCTGTTTATTACGTATTGGACCTGGTTCTAGGTCTCTTTGATGAACTTACATGTTAGAACAGGATCTGGAAATTCTTCAAAATCTCTTTTCCAATTTATGCGTTTCTTTGGACACAAAAATTGTGCTTTAACTCTCAATTCATGACAATTTATTTCTATTACTGAAAATTGTTTTAAATCAATAATTATTTATCTCATCTACATATATGTTTTTAATATATAGTGTACGCTCTTTTGTCTACTACTGTCTACGATTATTCCTTCTGAAAGTGAAGAATATCGATATTGGTAATATAACAAATAAATATCGATATTGGTAACCATAATATTTTTTCTAAGACGACCATCCCGTGATCCAACCGAGACCATCTAATATGCATTAATTCGACTGTCAAAATATCTAACTTCTGTACCAAACAAAAACATTTAATTCACTGAACTAAAATATTTTATATATAAAATGATTCGCCCCATTCTCAATTGCTTACATTCCTTTTTTTATTATTATTTACTCTGTGAGCGGCTAGTAATATCTAACAAATTAATGTTAAAGTGCGCCAACGTAATTCAGATGTGATTTTTGACTCTGTAGCAATCAGTTGCATTCGAAGTTAGCAGGTAATGTAATGCATGTATGGGTTTTTTACTTTCAATGTTATAAACTTTAAGTAATTAGATTAAGTTATATGGGAATCAAAAAATAAGAGCATTAAATTTAGAAAACTATTAAAAGTTATTTTTTAAATGATTGCTGGTAGCCTGATGTAGTTGGTAGAAATATCTGACAGATGTTTGAAAGAAATAAGATGATTGATTTACTTTATAAAGTTCAAAGTATGTTAGAAAAGAAAAGAACTAATTGAAATAAAAACGTAAGCCGACTTCATGGGATAAACAGCATTTTAAAACGCAGGGAATACTTTTGAAATTAACTAACAAAATTTATAATATAAGGTTTATATTAAATCAAAAAATTAGTGCGAAATAATTTTTTTCTAAAAGTCCCCAACCCCTTTTTTTCACTACTTTATTAGTTATTACCTTCGTAATTAACACCTATGTTTTATTATTCAACGGTCTTAATAAACAGATATACTGCTCTTATATTTCAGTACTTTCTTTAAAGTACTCCAAAAGCTTTGAGTCCATCATCAAATCGATAATCTTCCTTACCGAAAGTATTTTCTTTAAAAGATCACCTCCATATAGTTAAAATGATCTGGAGTCACAGGCTGCTCGTCTTCGAGATGATTTGCTATATTTTATATTAAAGAAATAAAGGAGAAAGTTTTCTCTAACGTATTACACAAAATTTTAAATGTAATTACGATATTATTATTTGATCATGAATGTGAACGCTTAAGTTCAAATATCCTTCCCGTTTTCCTTGCTTGCACTAAATTCTTTAGAGATAGAATCAATAGTGTCTTTGCGACATGGGGGCATTTAAAATATAGAGAGAACCGAAGATCCTTTACAGTGGGTAGGTGGTAGGGGAGGGGGGAATGGGAGACCCTTAGACTTATCTTAAAGGTGGAACTACAAAATTGCGACGGAACTGGTCAAACTGATACTGTCACGTATCAGGTGGCCAAGGTCATGCCAACGACAGATGTAATCCTGCTCTCCTGGCCACAATAAAACTCTTCAACTTATTCTGATGTTACTTTCAGACAAATGAACTAAACCACAACAATAACGATAGACACTGAATCATGATCATTCGTTTTAATCAAACAAATATTTGTATTCTGCAGAGTCATCAGGGTTTTTGTCTAAGCTAGCTTCTCCCAACAAGTTCAGAATAATTTTTTTTTCTTCCTTTATTTCCTTTTGCCAGAAATTACTGATTAGAAATGCAAAATAAATTAATGTGTGATGTAATCACTGATAAAATGACTAGCGGGAATAGATCCCATAATGATGAAATGGCAATTGCTTGTTTCCTTTTCGTAGTCTAGCCCAAGTAATGCTCTCAATGATAAAGCCTTGAACTGACTGATAGGTTCAGCCATTTTCAGTAAATCTCTATTTAGAAAAAACCACTTAGCGATGAAGTAGCAGAATTTTTATTAATTGAATAAACAGAGCGATCAGTTTTCTTGAAAAAAGAAAAAACGAAAGAAAGAAAGAAAAAGGGTGAAAAAGAGAAACTAGGAAGCTGAAAATGATAAATTTAATGAATATTATGATATTTGGATACAAGTAGAATAATATCAGTATTAAATTATTAATTAAATTAATGTTGGTAATATGAGAAAAATAAAAAATAGATGCAGGTAATAGAGAAACGTAAGATTTATAAATGAATTATTTATTAAAAATTATTTTAAATTCATTAAATATTCCGTCTCTCCACAGATAAGTGTCAGTTTCTGCCATTTTTATTTGCCCCTTAATAATTAGCAACTTACTTAGGAATAACATCATTTATAAAATTATAAAATATATTAAATAAATTTTATTTGTGTAAGAACTATACATGCAAGAAAACATGTAAGGAAACACTATAACAGTACACATGAAGTCCTAGTCCGTTCGCCAGAGTTTGAACCTGAGTCGAACTATCCGTGAGGGCCACAAGCGGCCGGGCGGTAAAGTTTCTGAACACTGATATTTCAGCCTTGGTTTCATTCCTGACAAACAGGCTTGCTGCATGAGCATCTTCGTTGTTTTCCCAAGCATAATATCGACACGTGTCAGTTTCAATTAGAAGTCCTCTACGAAGGCATCTCTTCCCTTAGGCGGATAGCCTTAACGTGTTTTATCGAAATCAAATTTTAAAAAAAAACGAACTATCCTTATTCAGCTGCCTTTAACCGCTTGGCCTGCGTACCTGCGGCCGAATGATAAAGTCGCTGAACACTGGTAGTTAGACCTGTGTTCGGAGACGAACGGATAGGCTGCATGTTTGGTTTTCATGGTTTTTGCCATATGTAACATAGAGACTAGTCAATTTCCCTTAAAAAATCCGTCACGAAGGCAACCTTCCCCATAGGCAGTCTTAGAGTTGCTTTGCTTGATCAATTAACCTAACCGAATCTAAACGACTCGGCTACTGGTGGAGGGTAGTCACATATTTACATAGGGGAAAATTCTGCGTTTAATAGTACGAAACCACATTTTTCTGTTGAAGAATTTAGATTGCGTAAGTTCAACTGAAATTAGCTATGAAATTCAGCATTTTTTTTTGGGGGGGGGGAGACTTTTACTTCTAGCAATAGGAATACTGGGTGAAAGCATTAATGTAAACAATATAACATAAATTATAACTAAAAGTAAATGTAAACAGTATAACATAAATGATAACTAAAAGTCGTTATTTTTAAATTTCTAAAGGGAAATTTATTAAATGCTTAAAACATGGAATAAAAATGTAGAAAGTTAAACAGCTTTACACCCAATGCAAATATATGTACTACATTTCTATAATAAATTGCAATTTTCTACCTAGTCCATTTCTAAACCTTTGCTCGTTAAGACTTCATCTGCTTGTGGGAATGACTAAATGGCCCATTAATTTTTAATATATTTCGTCAAGGGGAACTATCTGAACTTTCGAATAATCGAAGTTGTGTTCTGCATGTATAAGTAATTTGTAGTCAATAAGGCAATCGTTTATTCGAGATATTAGAGAGGTAAATATAATTTTAATGTCTGCCATTAACCTGAATCACGTGAAAGCCCTGTGTGAATATGAAAATTCCGATTAAATTCGGAAACAAAGGTCACTGAGTGAAAGCTTTATAAATTATGAGAAGAAACACGTTTTAATATGGAAGTTTGGAATTATAAAGATAGATTCTTTTAATTATACAGAGAAATTTCCGAATAAGTTTCGTTTTTCAAGTAGATGAAAAAAAAACCTTAGTTTTTAGCAAGATGTTTCTGCTAAGCTTATCGCCAATTTTTGCTTACCTAGATTTAATGACCAACTAAAAAAGAATTTTGGAAAATACATAGCTACGTTTTAATGAAACTCTTAATGCGAATGGAGCATGAAATGACTTTTAAAACCAAAAGATATATTTTAGATTCCATCCAGTATATCAGCTGAAAAACATGAAAGGTACTTCCAGAGTCTAAGATGAATATGTTTAGACTCGTTCTGCGTGTTTACCCTTTCAAAATACCTTAAAATAACGTCAGTTAAACAAAGAATTCAGCTAATACATTTCTAAGTTCAAGCTCTTAAATCCATATTAGCCCTTTCAATGCATTCAAATTTCCGTGCAGCTAAGCTGACAAAAGAATTTTAATCGTTTATGTTTCATTTTATTATAAAGAAGCAGACAGACTTCTCAAATACTTTATATCATTGTAATGTCTAGCTTAGGATGCTGCATATTTGTTGCAATTCAGCATTGATAGAGGGACTCGTAATATAATTTACACACGAAAACATAATACATAATCACGGCTGTCAGATGGCGAAAATAGGTTAAGGATGAACCGATTTCGCAAATGATGCCTCATTAAATCTCTAGGATCTAATTAAATTCTCAAATTATCTTAATTATCAGTAAGAAGAGAGTATTTCTTTGTCTGGTTTTATGGATAACTATCGTAGTCTCTATGTTCTTTAATAACTCTTCAAATTCGTAAATACTTTACAGCAAAAAATAAATAGATAAATAGAAAGCAAAAAGCATATTATTTTAAGATTTATATTCAAGGGTAATTTATGTATAACTAATATTTAGGGAATATATTAAAGGAAATAATCTTCTAACAATACCACCTCTTCAAATTCTTAACTACTTTACAGCAAAATAGAAAGCATATTAGCTATTATTTTAAGATATATGTCCAAATATAAATCATGTATAAGTAATATTTAGAGAATACCTCAAAGGAAACAATCTCTGTGGATATCTTGTCTTAGATAATTTAAGTAGCCAAAATGTACGAAATTTTTTATTCGATTGTAGACCATCAGAGCTTCAGTGGCTGACATCCAAGGAAGACTAACGATTTCCTACTACATTCGATCACCTAATTGCAGAAGAAACTGACTAAACATATTTTTCTTGGTTTTCACTGTCTGCGATATGATTCCGTATATGTTCTATTTATAAGACACTTCTACCTAAGAAAGCAATTTTGAAGTGTTTTGTCACAATTAAAGCAAATTATTGGACTGCTAACTTCGTAGACGGCAGATGCCGCGTCGTTTCTCATTATTATATAGAAAAGGTACTTAAATCTTATCCCGGAGACCACTAATGGCTGCGCTGAACGCTGGGATTTTGACTCAGGTTCAAATTCCGGCGAACGGGCTAGTTGCATGGGAGTTTCTGTGGTTTTCACCTTATATAACAGGAAGAAGAGCCAATTTTCCTTAAAAAGTATTCCACAAAAGCTGGGTTTGGCTTGGTTTGTGACAAGGCACGCGTCGCTGTCTCTCTAAGGGTAGAGTTGGCTTCGTGGAAAGCTTATTGTTGTTGTTACTCATGCTCATTTGTCTGACAAAGTCCGCCCAAGCCCACGAGAATTCTCGTGTCAAGGAGCGCAAGATTGCGCCTGTTTTTGGCAATAGCCTTAAACACTTAACGGGTGACAGTGCGATTTGGCTCAGTTCCGCCCCCCAATTTTGATGCAGAGCACCCGGGGGGGCGGGTACGAGGGTCTCCCACCCCTCTTCCTTCCACCAAACCATATGAGAGGACTTTCGGTTCGCCGCATATTTAAAGTACCGCCATGCTGCACCGACACCATACATTTACAAACCTCCATGCCTTCTCCGGGATTCGAACCCGAGCCCTTCGGCACGACAGTCAGCGACGCTAACCACTATACCAGCTGGGCGGCGTGGAAAGCTTTCTAAGGGAAACTGATTCGTATCCACGTTACACATGGGAAAAAACACAGAATTTCCCATGCAGCCAGCTGAGTTTTGAACCCAGGTTAAATTACCGGTATTCAGCGACTTGACCTCTCGGCCGCTGGTTAAGCCCCTTCTCTTAGGCAAATAGCTCTCGTGTGCTTTCCTTAACCCAAATAACTCTAATCCCAAATGGGGGAATTAATTGATGCTTTGGCTCATTAGTGGTCAAAAGGCTGAAATGGTTGAGCAAAATTACTCTCTTTTCCAATCTCGTTCCTGGCGAAATGAGTTGGCTGCTTGCTTACAGTTTTCTCCATGAGCAAACATGAATACGAATCAATTTATCTTAAAGCAACTTCCCAAAAGTCCTTTTTCCTAAGAATGATATGCATCGCATACTTTTACGGAGTAACTAAATCCGAAAATCAATAAATAATTTTGAAAGGAGTTGCATGAAAGCGTGGTAGCATTCAAATTTAATTGATTCAATTTATTCGACTGGAAAACACCTTTGCTCTTGAAATTTTAAAATCGATTTAGAAATATCTTCTCAGCAACTGTACGAAATACGGTTTACTTTTGATTTAATAGAGCACCAGTTTAACTGGGCAGCTTTTGAACGAAGCTTTTTTTATATCACATAGAAATATTTTTTTCTCTCTAGATTTATTTTTTCTTGATTTAAAAACTGTTTACCATACTTTCCGATTATCCTCAACTCGGTTCCAACATTCGGTAGAAGTGCCATGTTTTAGTGTATTTTCAAGTATATACTATACGGCAATAGCCAACCCTTGTATGCGCGCAACAAATACATGATTGACTGCATATGGATTTACGGGCTTTGTATTTAACCGAACGGTAGGTCGTAAAAATGTAAATAGCGGCCATACAGACTTTTGTTCCCTCAAATTTCTTTCTTCTTATGAAATGCTTCTTTTTTATCATTATTTACAAATGGGTCAGTACCTACGAGCCACAAAGATACTAAGCAAACTTTTTTCATCAACTGAAAAGGTCCCAATGAATTAAGGAGTTTTTAAAGGGCTGCGGATAATCAGAAAGTACCCTCTATCCTCCAAATTCCCGGATAAGCTTGTAGAGACATTAAGTTTTTAGAAGCCGGAGAGATGAAGAATCAGCAATGCCTTCTCCGGGAATTGAACCACCGACCTCTCTGTTACGCGTTGAGCGTGCTGACCACTACACCACGAAGGCATGCGAAGAAGGCGAGAGAAATTCCTTATATACTCCTCCTTCTAAAGGGCGACTGGGGTTTGGGGGACCCAATCGCCAAATCCCGGTGGTGGAGAATCATCATCCACCATCTTTTTAGTTCGGGCGCCAGTGTAAAGACATTAGTTTTTTTTAGAAACAGGAGAGATGAAAAATGAGCAACGCCTTCTCCGGGAATCGAACCACGAACCTTTCGGTTACGTGTCGAGCTTACGTGTCGGTTACGTGTCACCACAATGGCATGCGAAGAAGGCGGGAGAAATACCTTATAAGCTTTATTACTAGAAATGTTTTAACTGTTTTACTCATAAAATGTTTTACTTTATTTTAAATACATACATATATATTTTAAAAGAATGTAATTTCAAATAATTTATGAAAGAACACTTAAAATCTCGCGGCATGTTCTTTACCAGTAAGATTAACAGCAAAAGTGTAGGATTGGATTTGACTGTTTCGATTACCACAACGCATATAAAAGCTTTAGCTTTAGTTGTTGGATTACCGAAAACAACCTAGGGTTTTCTTCTTAAAAGGAAGAGTACCTTCAGAGGAGGATTTTTTAAGGGAAACTAGTTCGTATTACATAACACGGGAGTAAAAATTTCAGGTTTGGTTAACTGACTTATTTAATTATGCCATAGCCCACAAAGTTAACTAAGGGAAGGATGCCTTCCTGGAGGACTTTCTAGGGAAAACTGGGACGCATAAGCGTAACTCGTATAGATTACTACGAAAACGCCCATGCAGCCAGCCCGTCTGGCTGGAATCGAGCCCAAGTCAAATTTCCACTGCTCAGCGATTTTAAAGCTCCCCTGCATTAGTAAGAAGGAATTGGGTATTTTGTATTTTCAAGGAGTATCAAAAAGCACTCAGTTTGTGTGAAGAAAGACTTATTTAGGAGGGGATTCATTAAAAGTGATTAAAATAATGAAACGCATGTGGGAACTTAGGAAAAAAATAATGTTTTATAAATTTATAATTATCAAAGCCTTTGCATGAATTTAATACAACATTCTTGCTGAATATCTAATAACGCTTATTAACCCATTGTACTCGAGAGCTGACTCTCGGTCGCCACTCGGTTTGACCCGATAATTCGAGCGGTAACGATTTTTATTTAGGTTTGATTTGGGCAATATAGCTTCATGAGTGTATTCAACAATTGAATGCGTATAAAACAACTGCCAATATTTAAGCTTAAATGCGTTTTTAGATTTATTGTTATATATGCGTCTTCGAGGATAGTTCGAACTCGACAGTCGGAGCGACAGAAATATCAAAGTTACGGAGCTCGGTACATTCAATACGATGAAGGAATCAATTCAAATGAAGATAAGCTCGATTTTTCGTTGATGAAGAATGAAATTACTTCTATGCGTAGACTATTTGGCGATAGACAGGAGGAAAGCAGTGATATAGATAATGATGAAGTAAGAGGTGGTAAGAAGGCAACAAAAGAAAAAATCGGAGTAAGAAGATAGTGAATGTGAAAGCGACAATGATTCCGCAGAAGAGACAGAAAATTCAAAACGGATAACGAGCGAATCAAGAATACCGTTTGTATCCGGCGAGAGAGCCGTAGGATCGTAAGTACTTTTGAATATAAAAGAACCGTTAGATTTCTGTGAAATCATTTTACGTTAGCTATAAGAAATTCACCAAATATGCGGAAAATCGTCGCGAGTTCCTCATTCGTCCGAGCGAAAAAAAACCTCCAGTATAAAGGGTTAAGTAACTTACTAAGTTACAAGTATTAGTGATTTATTTGCAATCATTTCTCCGAGCTAAGAGTGATAAACGTGTAGATTAAAATTCTTGGTTACTGCTTTAGTTCATCGTTTGTTAAGCTGTATCTACAGTAGCTAAAACAATGAAAAAAAAAGGATAAGAACACGTCTAGTGGTGTTTAGAAAGTATAAGCTTATAGGCATGGTACTTCATTTAAAACAGCTATTTTTCTCTGGCTGTAAAGAGATAAACGTAACTAATAATAATCCTGCTTTCGAGAAAAGGCGAATAAATGTGTCAGTGAATCAAAGACTCAAAGGAATAAGGCAAATAGCCTTTGTTTATATGTGCATTTTAGATCGCTTTCTGTTTCCAACTGACTAGCAGCCCAAATAAACATCAACAGCGTGCTTGAAGCAGTAGTAACTTTAAACATCAGACTTTTTTAAACCACTATCGGTGACATCAATCTGTGGTGGCATAGTTTGAATTTAGTATCGTATATTATTGTTGTGCACATTCTCCCCTCCCCCTCAAAAAATACTGTTAACTTGAGCAATAACGCCCACTTCCTACGAAAGAAACACTTCGGTTCTAATTAAATCTCAGTTAAGCAATAGAATATCAATAAGGCTAAACTAAATAGCATTTATGTGTACATAAGTAAAGATAAATTACTCCCCTCTAGTCACAACTTTAAGTATTCCCAAACCAAAACACTGGTTTGAGACATCGGTAGCCTAACAGGCCTACTTTCTTCACCATTGCGTAAGGTGGATGTTATTCTTTAATGCTTTGAGAACTGATGATAAATATAATACCTTTCGTAATTCTATAAGTGTTATAAAATCTTCTGAAACTAGTTCCTATTCTATAGTTTTATATGTCATCCATCTACGGGCAAGTAATAAGCGTTTCAAAGTAAATCGCAAATAACTGAAAAGGTCTGAAACTTTTCTCAAACTACTTCCTATGAAAATGCCTTTAATTTCAAAGCTATCTCAACAAATTAAATGCTCTGTAATGCGTCGATTCTTTATATTTTAAAATATTGCAGAACGTTTGTGACTCAATGTTGTGCTCAACAGTTAGTAATTCAACTGCTGGAAAAATTAAATTAGTTAAAGAGCAGAACAGAATTTTATTTAGTTAAGGGCAGAACAGGATTTCTGAATACATCATGTGCCATATTCATGAACATATACATCCTCTTCATGAATATGGTGTTCAGGAGTAGCTTATACAGAGCAAAATGTTTCCATTTGTGCGTAACTAAAAATAAAATATCAGTTTATAAACAAAGTTTTTGGTGTTAGGAGATTACGTGACGAGCATTTCTATGCACGTTATTCTGAAAATTATTTATCAATATACATTTTTCTAGAAAATATTGGCAGGCTTCACTGTTAGCATAGTCAACTTGTAATATTATTTGCAATGATTAAAACTAAAAAATATTTGTAGTTTAATGACTTTTGTATGATTATCATATTATGATTGATTGTAACTTCACGAGTAATAAAACCTCATGAGAATATTAATAACACTTTTTAGAGTTTGAAAACTTATAAATTACTTGAATGAAAATGCTTTCGCCATACTAAATGTAACAAAATTTTAAATTAAAAACACTAGTAAATCACAGAAGAATATCATTGAATGGCATTGAAGAAATAAAAATCAGACTCATATTAATTCCAATTTATTTATTAGCCGACTCTCAAAGTGAATGCAAATGACAACAGAAATGGCACAATTTGAATATAATAAATATCTCAGTTGAGTTCGGGAGTCAAATTTGTGTTTTATTTTTTATAAGCTTAACATTTTCTTAAATATAAGTATAGGGACTTGAGGACAGTATAAAATGTTAGATTTCGCAATTTTTACAAAATTGATTTTTATAAATTTAAAATCGTCGAAAAATTAGAAGGATAATAAAAATATCTGTGTCTTTTAAAGCATTTTTTAACTGGAATTTTGTGACTAACGGTTGTGAAAATAAAGGCCCAAAAAGGACCTTTGTAGACATGGTATATATTGAAAGATACCTAACCAGACTTATGTGAAGCATTTTCAAATATATTGTCTCGTACACCTCCTTGAAAGATGGAACGAAATAACGTGAAAATGCAAACGTGATACATATGCAAATTTGAATAAAAATCTTGGTGAGATAGTAATTTCAATGAGTTGCAGACCTTTTTTTACTTTTCTCCCCTTTCTCTGGGGCCAAGTATTAAAGAGAGATTACAAAAAGACAGAACAAAGCAGCGATTCTTCCAATGAGAACTTTGATATTTTCTCCAAAGAAAAGTTAGTTATATCACTACATACAATAAACAAAAATATGCTGATATTTAACCAAGATGATTCTCGTGTTGAGAAAGGAGATGTACAGTTTCTTCCGCTGAGCGCTGCGCTTGATTAAGAGCCTCAATGATAAGAATAAGCGATAGTTTGGAAAGCATGAGAAAAGAAAATTTCTCAAGGTTTTAAGAAAAATAATGTTAAAAAAATGCCCAAAATGTGTAATTATACGTATACAGGTACATGCGTATGCAACACGAATTTTTAATTAATTTTCAAAACCATTTTGTTTAGTAAAGGAATATTAAACAAATAATTTTAAATTTTATTAAATGTGACAGCTTTTTGACAGCCAAATATTTCTTTAGTCTGCTATCATTTCTCTCCACTTTTTTTGGTTACTTTTTTGGAATTTTTCTTCTAGTTGCTTTTAGAAGAATCGGAAGTATTTCACTGTGAATTCAAGTCAAATAACTATTTTATGATTTCTTTTTGGTGACCAGCAATGTGGAGCGATGTTAGGCCCATATTTATGATGTTAGGCCATGACCGATGTTTTGAGAATCATAGAATCATATAAGCAGCTCAGAAAACGGATGGAATTCAGCTTTTCAAATGTGGAAACCTACCTGAAAACAGAATACTCCCACGTATTCAGACCCACTTTCTAGGAAAAACGATTGCTCTTAGTATGTTTCCTGGTTGCAAAAATTGTCCAAAAAAGTGTGCCTATGTTAATTAAACAATTGAATAAGACTAAGCAATATTGAACGGGATTAGTTGCATGAATATGTCAAGACTGGCCGATAGCGTTGCCTGTAAGTTCAAAGAACTGAACTAGAGCTCAGTTCCTTGAACTTCAGAAACATTTCACATGCATATATATACACAGACACACTTACCCATATAAAATGTGAATCATCTCGTGTTGACCAAACACTGTAGACGACCACCTCTAGAAATGACCCGTATTTCTAAAAAAAATTCAGTCTTGAATATCCCCTCTCTGAGACTGTCATTTCCACAACTGATTGAAAAAGTGGGCAGTTGCCTTATTAAGAGTTATCATTTTGGTGTAAATAATTAAAGCAACAGTGAGAGATTTTTCCTTAATAGAATACTCATAGAGCACGTGTATCAGCACAGGAAAATGAAAAGAGCAGTTCTTTTGAAATTAAAGTAATATGATAGATTTGTTGAAAGCAAATTAAGTCTTCCAAAAAGGCCTCCTTTCCTTTAGACGAAAAGCCCTCATGTGTTTTACGCTAACCAAAATAAACAAAACCTAGATTTCAGTATGGCTAATTTTTCCTATTTTTCCTTAGCCTCAACATTGGTGTAGTTTTCTGCTGTTCTTCCAATCTATGTCGCGAATGATTTCTTAGTTTCCTGTTTTTTACATTCATCCATTTTGAAACCTCATCTTTTCATCCTTTGTCATCTTATCATATACGAGTCTAAACCACATTTTTTACCGTAATAAGTGCATAACATTTTTTATAGTCAAATCATGCATTACTCATAAGAAAAACCAAAAGATCAATCAACGAAAAAAAAATTCCGTCTTTTTTAATGTTACTACGTTTCCCCAAGTATTTCTTTTAAATTGATTCCCGACTCAGTTAACAGACTTCGGTTGATAAAGGCCAGAGATAATAATATATCAGTTCAGATTGTACTTATAAGTCAAGGAACAATTACAAAAAACGTTTTTTGTTTTTCCAGATGTTCATTATCTGAACTAACAATTTTCTTTACATTGCTTGTGCCAAAAGCATGTGGAAAACATTCTTTCAGTGAATTATAGTTAAAAAAAATAGCACTTTGATTGAACAAAAAATGTTGCTATATAAGTATCGAGAATGGCATTGCTGCATAGAATGTTTTAAAGGTATGCCAATAAAAACGACATATAATTAAATACGACCTACTTATTTTTAGCCCAAAAGAGCTATTAGTCTCGACACACTACTCTGCGTTGTTTTACTTTTCATTCGAGACTCTTGCCATTCAATAAAACGTAAGATATTTCTCTTTCAAATTCGTCTGTCCGTTATTGATTAACAAACTAAAATACTTAAAAGCGATACATGCAGTTCTTAAGAATGTTATGTTTTTACTTTTTAATCCGATTGATTTAAATAAAAATGCTTTTAATTCCTGATTTATCTAATTAAAAACATTAAATATTTTAGAATTATATCAAATTTTTTCACTTTTCAAACGTGCAGAAGATATATAACGTTCCTGTGTTAGTTTGAATAGATAGTCATGTATCATCTGTAAAATGTTTCGCTACTCCACCTGCCCCATCTTACTGATATAGTCTACTCATAAACCACATTCAACTTTAAAAAGAGCCTTTTTGGGCGACCGTTAAAATCTGAACCCTTTCAGCTTTTCGTTCTTTCTTTTTCTTTTTGCTTTTATTTTCCGCGTTATTATTGGTACTCTTCTGTTATAGGGAATGGATTCAGAAATGCATGCTTCTATGTATGGATATATATGTCATGTATGCATGTATATTAGATGTGTACATATGCATGTATGTATACACGCACACAAACATACGCGCATACATACACACGTGAATACATACATACAATACATTTCTGAATCCGGTCCCCATAACAGAAGATTACCTTATCACTACTACTATCTTTTTAATTTCCCCCTCCCCTTGAAAAGGTGGCATGCTTTTTTACCGTTCGGAAATTTCTTGGGACCTCAAAATTCCCTACATCATAAGACTTTTATAAAGATAGCCGGCAGAGACAAATAGCTGCGGGTTTCATATACCTAATATGCCACATATGTTCGAACAGCAGCTTTAAAAAATGGGATAAACTTCAGTCATCATCGACCTCTTCCAGGTCGAAATTTATAAATTTCCATTGCTTTGTAACTATAAAAAGAGCATACTTAAATAGAACAGAACGTTTACAGAAACTCAGCATGATACTAGTTTTCCATCGGAAATCGTTGAAAAGAAAAAAATCAAGGTTAATTATTAAGTTTTAGAACTTTTAATGCAGAGAAAACAACAGAATCAAAACATCTATTAGCTAGTTTCGCATACCTGGCGCCATCTAGTGATGACTTCTCGAAAAGAAAACAACTTCTTTCAAGCCATTATTTAATAGCATCATTTATATTGACTTCAAGGTTTATTTTCTACAAATTAGAAAATCCAGGACCCTGTGAAAAGCCGTCAAGAAATTTTTTTAAATTAAATGAACAATAAAATTAAATAAAATTTAAATAAATAATAAGCTGATAAGTTAAACTGAAGACAAGTAGTTAATAACAAATTAAAATACCGAAATTCATCTCTCAGCTTTAGCTTGAGTCCCGTTTTACTCAAAGACTGAGATGCACCTGAGGCTGGCTGTGATGGGCTCAGCTGAATTTAAAGCCTGATTGGAGTCACCTTGCCCTTTCAGACAGACTTCATTTATGCCAAGAAATATATTTGTTACTATTCTATCTATCATTTTTATTTTCTTGTGCTTATTTTAAAAGGCACACTGCCACTACTAATATGTAGCTCGGTCTCTAGGCGTTATTAGACAGACGAGATGAATCTACGTAACTAAATTATTTAATAATTTATTATGTGATGTACACTGATGCATTTTGATGATATTTACAGATGAAAAGTGGCAATGTAAGTAGTATGTCTTCGCGTCGTCATATTTCTTTCAATGCATCTCTCTTCTTATTGATCGAAGCGCGCACTTAACTATTATCCCATCACGCCCTAAGCCTCGCTTTGTCAAACGTAGTCTGTCGCACCTCCTGATACGCATATTCGGGCATCCTAATGCGGCAGCTCCTCATGACAACGATGGATATGCAGCAATCTAAAGTAAGGAAATTTCGGAGAAAAAAAGAAAGGGGGAAAAAAAGTAATTTAAACTCATATTTAAAGGAAAGTAATCAATAGAAAAAAAATGTAAATAATGAAAAATCATACAAATCAAAAAAAAAATCAGAAACTGGAAAGAACAGAGATAGTAATTATTCGACATCCATTTGTATGGCATATATCCTAAATACAGTGCTCATTGTGGAGAATTCTGTTTCCATCATATCAACAGCTGTGGAAGATTTACTAGGCCCTTTCTGCATTCCAACTTTTCTACGGAATTACTGAGTACGTTGTTGTTATTTCTCCCTTCTTAGCATGCCTTCGTGGTGTAGTGGTCAGCACGCTCGGCGCGTATTCGAGAGGTCCGTGGTTCGAGTCCCTGCGAAGGCATTGCTCATTTTCATGTCTCCTGCTTCGAAATAACCTAATGACTCTACAGCGGTTCCCGAACGAAAATGTGGTGGATGATGATTCTCCACCACCAGGATTTGGCGATTGAATCCCCTAATCCCCAGTCGCCCTTTAAAAGGGGAAGTATGTAAAGTACTTCTCCCGCCTTCTTCGCATGCCTTCGTGGTATAGTGGTTGTTTAAAATTTTGTATTTGTGCTGACATCGTCTGTGAGATTCCTTTGCGAGACTATCTGCGCAGTCTAAAATCGTTACCATGGTTACCAGTTTTTTTTTTCTTTTCTTTACCATTATTATTGTTAAAAAATAAATGAAAATGGCTGTTCTAAAGATTTGAAGTTGTGTTTAATTGCTTATTCGAACACAATTTTTTTGAATTATTGGTGCATCGTTTTGAGAAATTGTATAAACCACCTGGTGTAAAATTGATATTTGTTTTTCGGAAATCGTTGGCATACTCGAGGGTGGAATAAGTAATAATATTTAGTTTAGAGAATTTGTTGCTAATAGTTTGCTTGAGTTTCGAAGAAGTTAATTGAAATTGCATTATGTAATAGTAGTTTGTTTACGGTTTGGTTCTGCAGTATAGAATTGTTTTGTTGTAGTACTGACTTATTTTTAATGGCTAAATAGTTAGATAGATTTAAGAAGCAACGTACCTACTATAGAGGGCAGGTCACGAAATTAATATCAAAAATAGAAAATCGTATGTCTGAAATCACATATAGAAAAAATAGATGAATTAGAAAGCCTTTTAGTTCAATTACAAATCAAAGACGAACACCTCAAATCTATTGACAATAAAATCGAAGATCTTTTAGATGATGCAGAAATGCAGTCGGCAATAGAGAGAAATGATTAATGTAATGAAGTAATTATATTTAACTCGGCAAAATTAAAAAATAAAATCGTGGCAGTCCTCG
Organism: Stegodyphus mimosarum; assembly: GCA_000611955.2. Taxonomy (NCBI): domain Eukaryota; kingdom Metazoa; phylum Arthropoda; class Arachnida; order Araneae; family Eresidae; genus Stegodyphus; species Stegodyphus mimosarum. The sequence continues at coordinate 15,663 of KK113541.1, read as the reverse complement.
TCTGTAAAAGAACCCGCATATGTGCAACCCATAACAAACCAAAGTAGACCAAATACAAACATGAAGTTACCTAAACTGAAATTCATATGTATTACGGGGACCCATCTTAATATTTAAATTTCTGGAATCAATTCGAAAATCCTGTTGACAAAAATACTTCCCTTTCAGATGTCGAAAAATTTTCTTATGTGTTTAGTTGGCTTGGAGGCGAAGCTCTTTCATGTATTAAAGGTTTCGCTATTATCTACCTCAGAGAACTAACTATAAGTAGGCTCTTAAATTAATCCAAGATACCTTTGGTCAGAAAGACGTATTAATCAATGCCCATATGTCTAAACGTTTGAACATGACACCGTTAAAGAACATTTTTAATTTACAAGAGTTAAGAAACCCAAATTCGTTCTCTTGAGAGTTTAGGTATAAAATCAGAAAATTGTAGCGTAATGCTTTGTGCTGTCATTTTGAAGCTTTTTCCCAGCGACCTCGTTTTGGAATTCAGCAAAAATCAAATCTCGAGCACTAATCGTAATTTAAAAGAGTTGATAGATTTTTTTACATCGTTCCATTACTGCAAAGGAGAGAACATTTCATATACATTCTCCTTTTTCGCACGCAACAAGTAGCCAGTATAAACAATCTAACCGCAGAAATTTTGGATCCCCTAATCGCAATAAATTTCTTTACTCCGCTAATGAATTGCTGACCAGTGCTACTTCAAACACTTCTATATTTTGCAAGCAGCAGCACATGAGCCAGAATGAGAGTATGAACAAAGGATTGAACAATGGTTCGGAAACAAAATCTAATGAAACAGTTACTACTTCATCGAATTATATGTTGAATGACAGAAGAGGAATTTTGTTGCAATATGTAAAGGTAGAAATTGTTGGAAAAGAGCCTTCAGATTTTATTGCTTGTTTATTTGGTAATGGCTCCGAGCGCACATTTGTAAAGAAAGGAGTTTTTGAAAGGTTAGGATTAAAGTTTGTTGGTTTAGAAAAGTTGAATGTTTATAGCTTTGGCGCCGAAAAGGCAGATTTGCTGAAGGGTGGAACTGAAGTTGAGAAATACACTGGTGTGCAAAAATTAAGGACGAGACGGTTTTTTCAATATAACTTTGTACAAAAGCTTTCCAAATCAACACATTTAATACCGTAACAGCTCCAATACGTAAGGACATGAGTAATGTAAGCAACACTTACTAAAAGAGAAATCAGAGGAATAAAAAGAAGCTGTATTGAAAAAGTAGCATGGAGCGCAATGCGACTGAAGGCCGAAACATCCCTGTGATGGGTGTCCAGCAAGAAACATCCGGTCTTTAATAGGGGATATGATCTTTCCTGACTGCTAGGCAGGTTTCACATCATTTGTGCATGCTGGATATGTGGTTGTTAATGAGCTGTTGAGACACTGCTGCTCGTTCCTCTTGTAGCACCAATCGCAGTTTCGGAATCGTTACTGGCGATAAGTTATAAGGTATATCTCCCCCATTCTTAGCGTGCCTTCGTGGTGTAATGGTCAGCACACTGAGCCGGTATTTCAGAGGTCCGTGGTTCGATCCCCGCCGAAGGCATTGCATATTTTTCATCTCGCTTGTTCCAAAAAAATACCTAATGTCTTTACAAAGTTACGTGCTGCCACGGGTCTCCCTAGTAAGTTCCGTACATGCTTGACGGGATTTAGATCCAGAGACCTTGCCGACCAATCCATGTGTTCAATATCTTCACTCTCCAACAGCTCTTCGACAGTAACTGTGCGATGAGGTGGAGCGTTGTCGTCCATGAAGAGGAACTGAGGACCCATAGCCCTTGTGAAAAGACGCATGTAAGGAAGAAGAACCTCGTTACAATAGCAGTCCCAGGTGACGAACCTCCTTGGGAGATATGAAGGTCGGTCCGGCTACCAAGCATTATGTCTGCTCGAACGAGAACTCCGCGACCTCCAAAACAGTCCCTTTTGATGATGTTGAAGGGGTTATTGCGTGTTCCCCGCCCTGTCCAGATGTGTATGTGTCTAGAATCGCAACTCAGACTAAATCTGCTCTCATCTGTAAAGAGTACTCGTCCCCATTCATTGTCTCTCCAATTCCGGTGTTCCCGGCACCACAGAGAACGCCTTCTCCGATGGGCAGGCGTTAGAGGTACACACCGTACAGGGCGTCGTGCAAACAGACCACCACCGTGCAGTCTTCTGGCCACGGTAAAACGCGATATCGGTCGTCCAGTCGCCTGTGTCGTGTGTCTAGCGATTTCTCCCGCTGTCTGCCGCCTGTTTCTTCTGGCCTGTAAGGCAATATATCGGTCATCTGCGGGTGGGGTTCCTCGTGGACGACCACTACTAAACCCCGGATAGCTGTTCCTATAGTTTGAAATTGTCTCCAAAGTCGTGAAACGTTGCTGTGAGCAATTGCGAACTCTGCAGCCACACTTGTCACACTGCGGCCTTCCTTTAACTTCCCAATGATTCGACCTCGGGTAAAAGCATCCAGATGTCGTCTGACAGATTGATTATTCGCCATTTCTCGCTGAGGCAGCAACTCGATGTGATTTTAACTGCTATACGGCGTGCAATCTCTTTGCCAGAAATACTGATCTTACACCGACAACATGCTTTATAGTACTCAGACACTCCCCCATTACGTCTACCTGCATATCTGCGCATGTGCTACCGTACATCACCTTACTTAATCTCCTGATTGGTCTTTCTGTCCGCTCTGCCTCTTCGTTCAGCTGATATGCTAATTTTTCAACTTCGTCCTTAATTTTTGCACACCAGTGTATATAGAAAGGGGTAATTTCGTATTTCAGACGAGAGTAAAAATGAATCTCCTACACTTTGTGCAAGTTCAAAAGGCCAGAAAGAAAAGTCGGGACAAAATAAAATAAAAATAAATGGCCCAAATGTAATAGAGAGAGAAAAATAGGGCTTATACAAAGAAAACGAAAAGAAGCGGAAAATTTTCCTAAAATACGATTGTTAATTAAGTTTTTTATTAGTTAAACATGATATTTATTCATTAATTTAACCCTCATAATTTGCTAAAGCAGTAGTTTAAAAAATTCAGGCACACTGTATTTATATTAGCACATAATTCTGAGAACTGAAAGAGATCCTAGTAACAAAGATAACAGTCTATCTATGCCCAAGATCCCTATTTTCCCTCTCAAGAAATTCCCGAGCAGGAAACGGGGCCTCCGAAGGGTAGATGTTGATTGGCTGCTGCTAAGGAACATAGCGTCTCTACGGAATGGTTACGAGAAAAAGAACCACATCATTTAAAGGAATTAACTAACTATTGTATAATGCTGAAAACTGATCAAAATGGTGACTAAATGAATTTAAAGGCACTTTAATGATATAGATTGGATTTAATTTAATGAAAAGAAGTATACTTATCTGAGTGTTTTATCCATTCTTTTGCTTTTGTTATGTAGAAAATCAACGGTGACAAAAATAACAATTTCCTTCTATCGTTTGATTGAGCAGAATCTTCAGTTGATGGACGAGACGTTACAGAGGAAAAGTGCAATAAAATTGTTTAGGGAGGTGAGCATTTATTGATACATACATCAAAAAATTTTCGAGACTATGTTAAGATGCTACCTCCATTGTTCGTGATCACAAGGCCGCATGACAGACAGACAGACAAACGAAGCAGACCAATATCTTGTTTTGAACTCACTAAGTCTTTCTGCACCGATGGGCGAAAACTGAAGCTAGCTTGCGAAGGAAAGGTATATAGAAAGGGGGCAATTTCGTATTTTAGAGGAGAGTAAAAAGGAACTTCGTATATTTTATACGAGTTCTAAGGTCCAGGAAAAAATTTCGGATAAAATAAAATTAAAAATAGATGACCCAAAAGTAATGGAGAGGGAAAAAAAGAGCTCATAGAAAGAAAAGGAAAAGAAATAAGAAAAATGTCCTAAAATTACAATTGTGTCCATGAGTGTAGTCAAAAGGAGAGGAAGCTGTGTTCATTTACAATAAATAGTGTCTCCCAGGTGTGTGTGGTAAAGTTAATAGATGTGATGATGGGGGGGGAAGTAAAAAATAAAAAATTTGGGGGTCCAGTCACATAACAGTTTAAGTCTAGTTTAGAAGCTAACCTTTGCTACGGCAGAAAACTAAAATTTGAAAAATTTTTAAATTATTTTTTTAACATAGGAAACAAGGCAGCATGTTTGCCTTTACCTTGAGACACAACAACAAAAGACACATAATATCAAGTCATATAAGTATATATTGAGTAAGGTAACATTTAGTATTGCGGTTTCCAAACATATTCATACATTTTTTTTTTGCAAACAACATCAGAAAAAATCATAATTCCATACACAGTGCGAGAGCATATCAGCAAAAATAAATACATAAATATCAGAGTTTATTTTTATTTTAATGTTAATGAATTTTTTTATTTAAACATTATATTTATTTATTAATTTAACCATCATAATTTAAATCATCGAAGTTTTCTGTAAAGCTGAACAAAGAGGGCTCTCAAATCGCGAATACCCTGGAAGATTCCGTTTCCGGTCTTGCTATGTTTGTTTACGTTGATGTGAATTTTTTTTATAGAAGTGTTTAATTTTTTGTTTTATTCTGAAAAGTACAGAAGTATGAGAGCAAAAACTAATTTATTATCTAAAATAAAAACGTTCTATTTTCCTGGAAATCTATCAATCATTTTATTACGGGGTAGGGAATATTTAAAAGCATTTTATACCATACTAATGGATTTGTAAACTTATATCATAAGGATCTTTGACAAGAATTGTGAAGAAAGTATCAGTGGTTTTTGGCGATGCTTTGGCGACGATTTTCGCCTGTTGAGATTGTTGAGGTTATGCTATTATTTCCAGGACACTAATGATTCATCATGTTGTAAGAATTCACATATTGTTATATGATCTTTAGATGGAATTTTTTTCAGTTTTTAAACATCTAGGAATTTTTAAATAAATTAAAATCTTAAAAAACTTTACATTCATGTGACCACTTTTTGGAGAAAATATTATTTACCGATGCTTTTTTTTTCGTGTTATATTGTTTATTTTTAGAATTTAAAAGATTTTCAGTACGCTAATTGAAATTTACTCAGCATTTGTTTAATATATTTTAACTATAATTTTTATTCTTAGTATGCACATAGTATTGTTTATGAAAAGTGCAATATTTTAAGAGGGTACATAGGAAAGTATTAGTATATGAAATATTAAAATAGAAGCTAATGCTATTTTTTATTAGAAAACGTATTGTTGTTAACTACAAGAAAAGTAAATAAACGAGTAAAAAGAAATAAAATTGCTCAACTATCACTCTCAAAAATTAGAAGAATGACTCGCAAACGCCCGTACAGGCGATAAAAACCTTTAAAAATAACTTACCTGAAATAAATATAACACATTCTTAAATGAATTCCATTAAACAGCATGGAATTGAAATACTTGGATCTTGGAACTTGATTTTGCTGCTGGCAGTCAACTACTGAAGAGTTATAACCAGTACATAAATATTATGCCAATGGCCATTAACAGTATAAGTTTAAATTAGAGGTGTTTAACACAACGCACAGAAGCGAGATCAATAATTAAGTTACACTCATTAATTAATAATTTTTGTAGTTGATAAACAATTATATATAGCAATTGATGTGCACACTATATGCATGGCGTCCAGAGATGAAGTGAGATCTAAGTAAGAGGGAGTGAGTTTAGGCAATGCAAGTCACATGATGTGAACAAGTAAAGTGATTGGTCCTTCAGTCCGATGAGAAGATTTGAGTAAAATAACTTTTTAAGTATTTGAAGATGAGAAATATGTACAATAATAGCTTGTGGATGTGATCCTTTAGTTTCTTTAGTAATTTGGATGACTTATTGATATGTTAAATATCAGAAACCATTAAATAATGTAAATAAATCCTATCTTTGCAAGAGATAATAAGTGCAAAGTCCTATCTTTGCAAGTAAAATATATACACACACAGTTTCGAGTAACACTAATGATGGGAAGTTTACGAGAAATAATATGATACAATATATACATCACCACCATAACGCATTATGGTGAATAGTTCGAGGTCTTTTAACGGTATATTCTTCAGTAGGATCATATTCTGTGAGGCTTCTGATAGCTGTATATGGAGAGTTTTTCATTTTTTCAAAGAAATTATGAGCACTTATGAGAATTTGATCATGTATAGGGTAGATATTGAGATCGCTATGAATTTGAGCATTTCTAACATACCATGGTGCGTTTACTATGTTTCTGAGGATTTTATTTTGTAAAACATTAATCTTTTACCTTTCTTTTTTACTGGCTATAGCCCAGACAGGGACTGCATATAGGATGATTGGCCGAATTAGAGTGACACACAAGGTTCTCTTCGTACGAAGATTTAATTTTGACTTTCTGCCTATTAATGAGTAGATGGACATGAGAGCAGCATTTGCCTTATTTAAGATATACTGGATATGGGTCTTGAAGTTGAGAGCTTTATCGATGTGGACTCCTAAATATTTGTAAGAATCAGCAACAGAAACTAAGGAATTATTAATGGTGATACTGTAGTTAACAGGATAATTTTTCTTGTAACGTCTAAAGAGAACTATGCTTGATGAGTTGAGAGATACTATTTTCCAATCTTGGCAGTACTTTTGTATGATATTAACCTAAAGTTGTAACTTGTCCAGAGCATGCTGGGGACTTCTGGAGCTAGTAAGTATAACTGTGTCATCAGCATACTTTAGAATATTGGAGGAGAATGGTGTTGGCATATCATTAATAAATATTGTAAAAAATATTGGGCCTAAAAGGGACCCTTGTGGGACGCCAGTGAAAATAACGTTTTTGGTAGATAGAGTATCTCCTGATCTGACTTGAAAGGTTTTTTGCTTTAAGTAGGAATATATGAGTTTGATAAAGCTGTTTGGCAGTAAGAAGTTAGAAAGCTTGTGTAGTAAGCCTGCATACCACACTCGATCAAAGGCCTTCTCAAAATCGAGGAAGCATGCAGCTACTCCATTCTTTTTGATAAATTCCTGTGCAATGAATTCTATTAGGTTGAGAATCTGATGGGTGCCCTTTTCGGAATTCAAACTGATTTTTATCAATTAAATCCAGTCTTTCAAGATGTTAAGCCGAACACTGAGAATTCATTCGAAAACTTTTCCCAGTGCCGGTAGAAGACTTATGGGACGATAATTTTTAACATTTTTTGGATCCTTTCCAGGTTTCAAAATAGTGACAATAATAGAGTGTTTCCACTGAGATGGGAAATAGCATAGCCGAATACAGGCGTTAAAGATATTTGTTATTAATACTATACATCTATTGGGTACAGCTTGAAGGGCTTCATTAGAAATTGAGTCGTAACCTTTAGCTTTTCTCTTCTTCAAATTTTTAATTATTGTCTTAACTTCCTGAGGAGATGCAGGGGAGATGAAAGTAGTATTCGGTGTATTGAGTATGCTATTGAGGGAGAAAGTAATTTCCTTTTCGTGTTCATAGTTTTCTTCAGGATGTTTATCAAACCATTTCTAAGTTCTTCGGCATGTAATTCAACGATTTCTTCTTCAAAGTGAAATGTTTGACTCATGTGATTAATAGAATGCGTCTGATTGGCTGAGGTTTTCCGCAGTGATCTAGCAATTTTCCAGATTGTGTCCGGCGTTAAATCAATGTTACTGTATAATGGTGCTAGCACCTGGGTACCTCTGCCAAGGCCCTACCCCTATCGAACAGTAGCGTTTTTCTTAATATTGTCAGACATTAAGATTAAGGCAAAGTAAATTTATCATTAAAGTGGTATATGAATTGTTAATTTAATTATAATATATGAGTTAGTTAGTTTTTTTAATAATATAATGATTATTATTTATTAAAAATCTACACGTAACAACGCCAAGAGACTCTGAAATACCACCCATTCTGGAAAAAGGATGGCAAAGCAGGTGCGAGCTGGTGACTGGCCTGAAAATAAGATATTACATGATACATACATTAATGGTTAATAGTTAATGATTTATTATTTTAATGGTTAGTAAGTGCGAAACCTTTGGTGATTTTTTACATAGGTAGTTATGTTATATATTGTAGCTACTAGATATAAGGTGACATATCAGTTATACAAGTTACTAAAACATAGACACAGTTATATATATACATGCAGGTTTTAGGAAGATAAATTACAGTGATTACAGATTATAATACATATTAGTTATGGTATATTGGTATTCAAGATGGCCCAGATTTAAAAGAATAGGCCCAGACTGGGCAAGCATCAAATTATTACAATAACTAGGCATGATTATTTACATTTGGGCCCGTGAACACATCTTCGAAAATATTAAATGATATAAACAATTTATCTATGGGGTTTTCAGTTTTGCTGAATTCGGGTAATTTAACACTAATAGCTTTCATAATATTGGTGATAGAACAATTTTTAAATAATACACAGTTATTTCAAGAATTTAAAAATATCTGCAAAAGCACTTGAATACGTATTGTTATTAGCATTGGCATTAGTGACTGGCGGCCTATCTTTGGATGAGGAATTTTGAGCATTGTTTACAGCATTTGCTTATGAGATACCTGGTTTAATTTGGGATTTTACATTCATATTACTATGCACATTTACATTACTTTGCATATTTACATTGACTGGATTTTTATTATTAAATTTCTGCAATTTTGGGAATTTGCTGCACCCCCTATAATTTGCAGTGTGACCTATTTCACCACAGTTGCAATACTTAACTATTTCTAGCCTTTTGTTTTCACATTGATGTGTCCTGTGAGGACAAGCACACTTAACGCACCTGGGGCGCAGCTTACATTGTTCAGAACTGTGGTGGAAGTGTTGGCAGTTGTGATACTGCACAACACCTCCACTCACCTTATATTCAGAGATTTCAACACAAAATAACGCTAAATATTTTAATTCATAAATTTTATCTGACCCTGGCACATTGTCTAATTGCAACTGGAAAAGTGGCATGGGTGCCCGGGTTTTCAATTTATGCATCTGTGTGACTTTTCTAACCTGAAAGCCGAGATTTTCTAATTCATCTTTTATTTCCTCCGCCGGACAATCAATGGGGAGGCCGCGAATAACCACTTTAATTGGTCTTTCATATTTATTGGTTATTAAGTAGTGGTCCACTTTTTTAATATCTAGATACCTAGAGATTTCGCGATGGTCATTTTCCGTTTTGGGAAAAATCTTTAGAAATTCCCCGGACACCCTGCCAGCAAAATTTAATTCAGGATTATCATCCTTCATTACTTTTAGGAAATCAGTGTATTTAATATTAGGTTTTGCCATAATTGGCTTAACTTTAGGTACAAGCACGTCTACAATTTTAACTTCATTGTTCTCATCATTGTTATTTACATTACTATCCATATTAGAATCATTTACCGATAAACTTTCAAACTTATTGGTTATGGGTATGTCAACATTGCATTTAACAATTTTGTTGGGGCGGGCCGATTTCTTCGGCGAAATGTACCCATCAACATCCATGGCATCCTTTATACTTCTTTTAACCTTTCGTTTAGATGACTGTTTCGGTTTAGCATCCTTAACATTATTTTCTACACATTCATTAACATCATTAATAACAGAGCTAGTACTTAAAACTTTTTCTCTATTAATATCAATAATTGATTTATCCTTAAATCTAGGGTTTGAATCACCAAAGGAAGCGCACTTACCTTGAATAAATTCTAGTAGTCCTTTTCCCATGGCGATTTGTGACTGGAACTGATCGAGCATAGCTTTCTTCACTGATTTAACTCCGGGACCTGCCAATGTATTTGCACAGGTGACTTCCAGGAAATTTAGGTTGCTTTTAATTAATTCAGCATAACTTAATGCTTGCACAAAGCCATCATATGTAAAATTTTCCTTCAGCAGAATTTCACACCAGTTTTTATCAAATAGCGAATTTCCATAGTTCAATGTCGCATCAGAAAAATTTATCACTAAATGTTGAATCGTATCCTGTATAGCACTCACACGTGGCGGGGAAATATCCTCACCTTCCATTGTCGCCGCGTAAAAATACGCGAGAAAAAGAATTTCAGCACTCCCATATGATATACTAAGTCAAAACATCAATTACAATCGAAAAAAGATACTGCGTTTATCACAATAGGCCACTGGTAGTCCACGAGCACGAGGTAACGCGCTTACACGCGAGACCTGAAAATCTGAAATCGTTAAATCAATGTTTTCAAGCAAATTATCCCACATTTGAGATCTATAATTTGAAATTTCTTCTTTTATTTTTCTATTAAGATAATTAACTTGCCGTTTTTCATTAGGATCGCCGGTAATTTGTCACCTTTTACGGTGTCTGTTACGCTCCTTGATGATGTTTTTAATATTTTTAGGGATACCGTAGGGGTTCTTTTCTTTAACACAATATGTAGAATTCTTAATGGTGGTTTGCATCTTGCTATTAAGTTTCGAGATTTCCTTTTCTATGTCACTACAGTGCTGCATTGAAGCACGGCTATTTATGGAATTAAGTTGTTCTGCGTACATTTGCCAGTTGCTTCTGATTGTTGATTTGGGAAGAGGTGGGTAAAACCATAAAAATCGAAAATGACAGGAAGGTGGTCTGAGGATAATTCGTTAAAAACTTCTAAATTAGGGATACTGGGTAAGTTTTTCATCAATACAATGTCAAGTATATCTCCTCGTCCGTTCGAAGCATAATGAGTGGGTTGCTCAGGAACAATAAGTCTTATGTCATTATTTAAGATATAATTATTCAGTATATTCCCGTTTCTGTTTGGTGCTCTACAGTTCCATGATGAATGCTTAGAGTTTAGATCTCCAACAATGACTATGGGATAATTATAGTTTATGAGTAAATCCAGATTTGTTGAGTTAAGACTATTTGATGGAGGGCTATATACAGAAATAAATAAGTACGGTTCGCTGAAACCACTATATATATGAGTGCTGCAACGTTTTCTATAGTACATGAGCTATTGATATTACATTTAGTGGCTTTAATGTGACTTTTAACGATGATGGCATTTCCACCGCCTCTATTATGAAATCTGTCCTCTCTGATGACATTGTAACCATACAAACGAAACTTGTCACTGGGACGAAGATGCGTTTCGTTAACAAGCATTATATCTATTTTATGTTTGTTAAGAAAGTTAAGAATTTGGAGTTGTTGATGTCGTATACCGTTTGCGTTGAAATAATTAATTTTCAAAAAGCTGTTTGTAGCTGAAATAAAATTTCCAAAACATTGAATGGGTTTAAAACTCATAGTTTAAATTAGTAAAATATTCTATGGCAGACATGCCGACTTCTAATTTATCAAATATTGTTTTAGCTGACTTGAATTTATTGAGGAATTCCTTGACCTTGCATAAATTGCAGCTTTAACCATTCAAAGAAATTCAATTCGTTGGAGTTCGATATAGGTATAGTTTTCTCTGTGCTGATTGGTTTGTTCCAAGCAGAGGCAGTCTGTGGGATTTTTTGCGGCTTATTCTCTTGACTGGGGCCGTGAAGATTAGGGAAATCTTCACTATGTTTGTAATTTGAGTTTTCTTTGCTTCTTTTTGTGCTCTAAAAGCTTCAATCTGTTAACATTAGAAGGATGTTTTGAACAACCCTTGTACGATGAAACGTGATTTTCACCACAAAGGGCGCAAACTGGAGGTTTATCTCTGTCATTTTTTGTCTGTTTACAGGTATACGTTTCGCGTGGTTTTGCACATTTAAGGCATCTGGGTTTATAATTACATTTATCCTGAGAGTGCCCGTAGCTCCGTCATCTATGGAACTGAACTGGACCTGGGTGAGATTTATAAGATTCAATGGAAACATCTAGACCTCTAATTTTTTTAACTGAATATATTTTCTTGCCTTCCTTATTTCTTTTAAGTTCCACAAGGAACACAAGCATAGGGACAATATTTCCTTCTATAACATGAGTGATCTGACGGATTTTGATTACTGGAATTCCTTCTTTTTCTAACTCATGCTTTATCATGTCTGGGTTGGAATTACGTGGAATTCTTTATTACCGCTTTTATATTTTTTCTCACTATTCATTTTATAGGTATGAAAAGGCATATCCAATTCACCTAGAAATTTTGTAAGTGAACGATAATGATCAGAGTCGAAGACTCTAATTGTCGTATTTCCACCACTAAGGTTGGCGCGATGTTACTTAATGTTAAGTTTCTCTTCAATCTCATCCTTTAACTTATCCCAGTCCCCTGTAAAATCATCCAGGTCTATGGGAGGGATATGGCCTGCCGTTTTATTTGGCGTAATAAATTCACTTTCTCGAGAAGCATCCATGTTGTCTTCAGGATTAAGATCCTGAAATTTATGTTTTTGGGCTGGTTCTTCTATTTCAGAGTTTGAAAATGTTCTTTTGTGGGTAATTCTAGGAGTAATAAAATCCTCACTGTCCGTTAAATTTTTCTTTTTCTTAGTTTTAGATGAGTTATTGGTTTCCGAAACTACTGAAGTATCCATTGAATTTGATGGTGTAGCTAAGCTATTATTTTCTAACTCAGTTTGAAATGCGTTAAGAGCATGAATTGTTTTCTCTATCTGGTTTATGTGAGTGATCTGGTCTTGATTAAGATTGCCTGAGTTTCGCATTTCAAATTACTCAGTATGTAATTTTTGCTTAACTTGCATGATATTATCTGGAGTAATCTCCATTTTGTGCTTTTCGCACCATTTTGCAACGTACCTAAAAGCCTCCTCTTTATTCATGACATTATGCTAACGTAAACCTAGAAGGTATTTCTCCCGCCTTCTTCGCATGCCTTCGTGGTGTAGTGGTCTGCATGCTCGACGCGTAACCGAGAGGTCCGTGGTTCGATTCCCGGCGAAGGCGCTACTAATTTTTCATGTCTCTTGCTACGAAATAACCTAATGTCTCTACAAACCTAACCAGAAATTGGCGAAGGGTAAAACAAAAACCTATCATAATTCAAGAAGAGTAGTATGAAACTCAGCGCAGGTACCTCATCAATGATGCGGACTCTCCGAAGCGAAAACTCACAAAGCCTAATTAGGCTTAGCTACACGCAACACGAAAACGCTAATTTTTTAGTATCACTTATAATAATAAATCAAAGTCACACTAGATGGAATATCACTTAAAATGCACTAACATAAAGCACATAATCACAATTTAAATAAACTTACAAACGAAAAAAAAACGGGCGCCATCACGTGGCTCATATTTATACTCTCGATAGAAATACTGTATCTTAAAAAACAGCATATTAAGAAGGCATTTATGTATTCATATAGGACGAATAAAACTAACACATTACTAGAATAAATTAAACTTATCTGTATTAAAACCACCACATTCATAGAATAAATGAACCTTATCTGTAATAAAAAGGACACATTCATAGAATAAATGAATTCAATTAAACAGCATAGAATAGAAATATATATTCAACACATACTACTTTAAAAAGTCATTTATGTACTCATATAGGAAGAATTACAGGAGGACGTACAAGGAAGAATTATTTTAATCCTTAAAACTCGTTTAATGATACTACGATAAACACTATGGATGTCAGAATCTCAGGATATCAAAAAAGTCGCCAAAGTAGCGATAAAAAACAAATCTGGCAATTTTTGCATTTAAATTATTCTTTATTATTAAATATAGCAATATTCGTCGTTACTAAAAAACAGAGATTTAATTATAATAAAACGTTAAGCAAAAAATATGAGGCGGAAATATAAAATTAAAATTAGAAATTAGAAACTACAAAACTCCGTAGAGAAACATTATATCGGAAGTGGAATTCACAGTTCCGGTAGAAGCATTGTTTATTGTTGTTTACATCGAAAACTTGGTCAATATATTTGCACTAGTTTAACAAATTGAGACACACTTTATTAGTATAAACTCATAATTCTAAGAGATGTATTCAATTAAATATAGATTAATCTTACTGTTTCCTTTATTTGAGAACTGAAAAAAAATTGCGATCGAAAACTGCAACCTTATACATTCGTCGATGCTCAAGATCCCCTTTTCTCCTCTCGAGAAATTTCTCAAAGGGGCCCCGATGGGAAGTGCTAATAGACAGCATCTACTGCTAAGGGGTCTAGTCTGGACACCGGTCGAGATCGATGTCGGAAATCCAGTTGGGATTCTCTTTCCACTCGACAGCAAACGGGAGAGCGAGTCTGACCCCTTCAAATTCCGTCAGCGGAAAATGAAGTGGAAATTCCGTGCGGAAGTGACGTTTATTGCATACCAACCAGTCTGTCTCATCCACACATTGCCCAAGGCTCAGGGGAAGGAGGTAGTTTATTGTCAAAAGTACTGTTTCTCACGTACTTATCACTGAGTATGGCGGTAGGGAGAAAGAAAAATACCAACTAATTCGAGTAAATGGGAGAAATTTCTCGAAAAATTCTGCAGCTGTTAAGCAGTAAACTTAATAGCCCATTTATTAAAGAACACAGAAAAAAAGAAATGTGAAGTGTTAATGGCTATTTTAAAAGCAGAAAGAAACGGGCTTTCCAAAACTGCAGATATATGCAGAAACATAAGCATAATTTTACGTATGATTTTTGGCAAAATGGAAATATTTTAAAAGGTTACATATTTGTAAACTATTTGTTAACAGGAATTTTCTGATTAAAACATTTTGTCTTAAAAGGTTATGCAACAATGTCATAAATCAAATCATTGAAATATAGCATCCCATACGCGTGTTTCGTGTTTCTATTGAATTTGAATAAAAAAATTTTAATTTTTAGCAACTGATGATTATATCAATAATTTAATTTATTCATGAATTATACCTATTATATAACTACAGATATACCATGTATCGCAGACATCATTAAACTTTGGAATGATGCATTAAAAAACGATTTACTAGTGAGTAAAAATATAACAAATTTTTAACAGAAGTAATCGAAAGGAAAAAAAATTATATAACTATATTTGCATACAAATGCAAACACACACACACACACATATATATATTACATAAAATGGAAAAAAATACATAACAACTGCACATTAAGCGAATGTAGGATTTTCTGTTTAGGTAAATAAACCTTGGCATTCTTCCAGGTCAGTAGATGCAATTATGGATACGTGGGTACCATCTACAGCAGAAAATCCAAACTTTCGGATGAATCCTAATTTAATTTGTTTTGTTGAAAACTATTTACTCTGAAATTTTATCCATTTGGTAAATATACTAGAGCAAATAGCATCTATGAATTCTCAAATACACCAACTGACATATTTCTGGCTCAGCCCTATATATCTGTCATTACCAACATACCTGTGGTAACTTCCCAGAAGAACAAAAGTTTAAGGCACACAAAAACTGTTTTAAATAAATAAATAACTATAATACAGTATTATAAATATATTAACATATGCAGTAAAAGAAACTGCAGTACGTATTGCTATTTATACCCTTTTTTAATAGATCCTACCAGCGGTCGAGCGGTAAAATCGCTGAACGCTAATAATTCGGTCCGAGGTTCAAATCCCGTGAAAGGGCCGGCTGCATGGGCGTGATTATCAATCTATCTATCATCATCATATCTCTGGTAACTTCCAGAAACATAAAAGTTTAAAGCGCACAAAAACCTGTTTTAAA
>KK113540.1:297225-331978 GCA_000611955.2 Stegodyphus mimosarum | reverse complement strand
CAACCGGCTTCTGAGCCCAACTACACGACTTCTCTCAAATTCTGACATCTGCGCATATCGTTCACGCACCTGTATGCGAGGCATGGTTACTATCTACCAGAGTGTACGGAATGAAATTCGAGAAGAATTTATGACCTGGAATCGTGATTTCTCCTCTTAAATATCCTGCCACTTGCACAGATGAGATGCGCTGTAGCGAGAATCGTTCATTCATTGGTAGCCAAAATGTAAAATTTTGCATTTCCCTTCGAAACCTGTATGCATATCAATTTGTGTCCAATTTGCTTTATATCTTCTTGGTGCGTCGAGGTGCGTCGTTTTTTTTTTTTGTCTAAGAGTGTATATTTCTCTAGTACTGAAGAATATCAGAAAAAGTTGAATATTAATGAACGCCACATATATTAGAATTTTTATGATAAATATAGTATACTCTTATAGCTATACTCTAATTTTAAAGAAACTTGAAAAGAAGAGTAAAAGGATTAATGCAAAATAACACTTCCGAATCATTAGTTTCTGAGTAGCTCATTCCGATACTGCAAAATTCCTCGGTTAGATCCCCAAGTTCGACCAGAGAAATGACAATAAAAAGAAAAAAAATTAATGATGAGGCTACAAGAATTGTAACGTAAAAATGTTTTCTTTGTAAATAATCTTTTCATATTCATACACCAGCTCTATAACAGTATAAATACCATAAACGTTATATAACAAACCGCATAAAAGTACCATTCAACCATTTTAATACGAGTCGTTACTGTACTGAAACAATTTGTGCGAAATCAATTAGTGTTCGACACGAAATACTTGTCTTCCATCACAAAGACATACTCTCACTATTACTTCCAGATTCCGAATTCATTTGGAACACCTCGACTACGTAAATAGTCACAGAATTATTGTCAAAAGCCTTCTGAATTTTCACAATGATTTTGGATTCATTTAACGTTTGTGTTAAAATGATTCATAAAGTTTGGTATGTTTTGCAATCATTCAAATGGTATCCAAACTCTTGCTAGACGTTAAGCGCATTATCTAAAATAAGATCTGAAACTTGAGAAGGGTGTAAAAGACACTTTTATTTAAAATTAAGACGAACGGAAGGCATACCTAGCTGATTCTTACAAATCAGCTTTAAGTTTTAACGGGATTTTGAATAATCTCATTTGTAATATTTATTATGATATTGCAAACAAACCATGACATTTCCTTCCTATAAAGATATTAACGTATTTCCAAATGCGGTAGTTTAACTAAATTACAGTGAAGTTATAGTCCTATTCATCATAGTTATTCAACAAGATCATAAATATTATAATTATCTACTATACGCAAAAGAAATTCCTATCAATAATCTTCAATGAAAACATTAAAACAAATTATAATAAATTGTAAATTACATCCTGCATTCTTCAGCATTGTTAAGAAGCCAAAAGATTAATCTTGCTTAATATTCAAGAGCTATCTTACACAAACTAGTTCGAGAGATAATTAGAGTAAGCAATAATTATCGGTGCGTTAAGTTTAAGCAGTTTATCACTTTTGAATAAAGTCAACCACCATTAACATGAAAGATTGATGAAGAACAAACTTTAAGTGCTCATCGGGAAAGAGGTAATTTATTTTACGAAGTCCTTTCAGCGTGCGTATAAAATGAGTAAACATTAAAAGCGCCATAACGAACGTATCTGAATATTCAAATGATTAGCTATTTGAGGATTTTAATAAATGGGTTATTTGCAGACACGAAATTTCCTTTGAAATGAGTCTAAATCGAATTAAAGTAACAATATTGCGATCTACCCCATTATTAATGAATTTATAAAATCCACATATACAGCAAGGAAGGTCAGTAAATTCTTTGATTACTATGCATAGAAAGTAATATTTTCTGGATGAAATGCAATATTTAAGAGGCTACTCAAAGCATATTTCATAACTTCTTTCGAACATGGATCCACAAAAGATCTTACCGGGCCTTTATTTTCTCCAGCGTTGACTATAGACATATACTTCCAGGTGCAAAAATGTTTCAAACGAACCATATATTTATCTTTTGCTATTTTAAAATTTGTATAAGATACAAAATCTAACTTTTTAGACTATCCCACACTCGAATCAGAGAGACGCTAAGAGAAGATATTAATAGACGACATACGGCTAACGATGCGTAGAATCGACAACTGGTATAAAATCGACATATGCATAGGACTGACGCTGCGTAGAACCGAAACAAGTACAGCATTGCCAGAGGACTGATGTTGGGTAGAATCGAGATCAATGATGTTGGGCAGCTGCATAGAATTAACACAACTGACAACATTGGACATTGTTCGACAGGTATAAAGGGACACCAGCGATGTAGGTTAACTGGTAATGCCTTTCCATACTAACTATACTTTAAAAAAGTTGCACACTTTATAAGAGCTCACAAAAAAGACGTCCAGTTCCGCCAAGGAGACGAGCACATGAAACTTTCCAATGGATCTAGAGTTTACCTGCTATGGCACATTGTGCACACAGTAAGCCCCGCATCCAGTATTTATTAAAAATAATGATTTAGGACATAATTAGATTACAATACAACTTCAATACAATGTGAAATTGACAAAGTGAGACACATTTGTTTTGATGTTAAAAAATAATAACGGATAAACAAAAGCTAATATAACAAGTAGTGGGAACACAACGTTCTATAATCAACTCGATACATATATACTAATACTACTCAATAAGTGTCCAATGAGGTCAACGATATAAACATGGAACTGACTACGCGTAGAATCCACAGAGGCATACGACTGAACGCTGCGCAGAAATCAACACCGGCGCAGGGTCGACCCTGGCGTTGCCTAAAATTGATACCGACGCAGAATCGACACAGCCGTAAGACTGACGCTGTGTAAAATCGAACTGATACGGTCAACACAGGCTTAGTTAGGACTGACGTTGCGGAGAAATGGCATCATCGCAAGTATGGGATTGACGCTGCGTAGAATCTACAGCGCCAGAAGATCGACGCAGGCCTTGGACTGACGCTGTGTAGAATCGAGAGTGGCATAGGACTGATGGTATGTAGAACCAGCACGGAACTCATACTCACATACAATCAACAATAAAATAATGCAGATAAGACTTAGAAATGGTAAAAATCAACAGGGAAAGAAATGGATTAAGTTATTATTTTTTTATGTACCACATAGCATCAAAATTGATTTTTGAGCTGGGATGTTGATTCTGCACCGCGTTCAAGCAGAACAGTGTTTACATATCTGAGGTATAGAAGTAGATTTGATCTAATTAAACTGTAAAAAGCTGCTAGATGGAAATATATAATTATAAACTTACACTTTGAATAGCTTACCGTTCAAATTAAAAAAATAAATAAAAATTATCAAAAAAAATATAGAAATCGTAACCTTTTAAAAATTGCAATCATGCAAGTTTTTGAAAGTTTACAATTTTTAAACTTTTTTGAATTTGTGTTCAAAACTAAATATTCAGATTTCAACTTAACACCTGAAAACGTTTTGAGCTAAAGAACTACGAATAGACGATAACTTTACGAATTAATCCTTCATTAAAACATGTGTTTGGAATCCAGTACATTCTTACGTGTTACAAATATCCTCACATAGCAAGACATCCTCACATTTCAGTGTCTTAGCAAAATCAAATCCCATATGTTTTCCTACTTACATAAAAATGCAAAAACTCCAGTGCGACGATCTCCAAAATATCAACTATATTGTATTTACATAATCCAATACTGTAATGAGTATACTTAACAATTTGTGCTAAGTTATGTATCTTTGCCTAATTTTATGTTATGATCCTGTTATGTTTCTAGCTGGTTAGCGTATTGGGGCAATACCTGTTCAATTCTGTAGTGAAGTCTCTCGTGCCCCATGAACTTTTACCTCTTTACCTGTCGAAAATAGCAGTGCCAAACGGTAGGAAAAAAATTGCCGTGATAATATTACTTCATTAAAAATTAAAGTCGCGTGAAAATCTCAGTACCTATTTTATAAAGAAAAATGTTTGAAGCTGTATTTGTGTACTTATTTATTAGCAGCCTAAAATAGTTATCCCCCAAAATAAAATTATGTATGATAATTTTAATGAGTTCAGCCAACAATTAATAATACCAGAGAAGAAGAACCGCGTATATTGCTTTTAAATCGCTCAATTTGCTAATAAAAAATAGAAAGATACACTGAAAAGAAAATTAAATATCTTACGCTTTACCGAATGGCAACATACTAGCAAAAGGAAGATAAAAGTATTTTATCTGGAGCAGTGGCAAAATATTTCTTTTAAATTGTCGAGTTTGTTGATTAAATTGGAAAGAAAAACATCTTATGCTTGGCCGAGTGACAATAAACAAGTTTTCAAATTGCTGAGATTTCCGACTAAATGCGTAACATAATTATCATAATTCTTTATCAAATGGCAACACATTGCTTTTGAATAGCAGAGTTTGCAAGCCAAAACTTCATGAAGTTCGCATAAAACGCGAAATAAATAAATAAAAAACAAAGCCGGTATTCAAACCTCCTTCTTCCAGTTGCGCATATTTGGATGCTTTAGAATCCAGTGGTTTCAAATTACCGCCTTTTTATCCGCAGTGGGAAGAAAATACATACATAACAGATCCTTCGAGGCTTCCCACACAAGCTCTGTAGTTTCTTTTGAAAGAAAATGGCTACAATATCAAGTCTGTGTGGACTCAATCCATTACGAACCCTTACGCACGCAAAACACTATGAACTGCTTTTATTGCTTTTTAAGCGGCAATAGACTTTATTTACCAGGTTACATTATTGAAAGCTGTAAACATCTCTACCAAATTTTACTGTAATTTTACTGGTTAAAAATAACTGAGGTGGATATCGTATGATTTCCTTGTTGTATTTCCTTGCTTATTAAATTATACCCATTTTTTGCTGCATGGAAACGTATTCCCTCGAATTTCATTAGATATATTTCTCATTAAATTAGTTCAATTCTCACTCCGCGGCAAGCCAAGAAATACATAAAAATTCAATCCTCGACATCTTCATTAAAAATTGGAAAATACAGAAAACATAAAACACCAAATAGAGTTTAAAAAATACGATTAAAATTAGAGCTTCTACACAAAAACCAGCAATTCAGCCAACAGGCAAGAAGGCATATTATTCGGTACACAAAACTAAAAGTTTTTTATCTTACCGGGACAAAAAGACACTGAAGGTGCAGAAAATGATTTAATTCACTGTTCTACTGAGTTTCAAATGCAACCCAATGACGGTTCGTTAGGCTTAAATCGCAACTTTTAAATTGTCGATAATTTTACAGCTATTGCATTCAGATTGACTAAAGGCATAAAACTTTACCCGGAACATAAGAAAAATATAATTCAATCCCTTATAAAGCAAAAATGCACAATTTACTAATATATAACCCCCCCCAAAAAAAAACACTGAGTTCAATGAGCAGGGTAACAGAGTGGGCGTACGTTTGGTACTTTTATTGCAACCAAGAAGGAAGGTGCACAACTAATTTTATAGCAGTCCCATATACGAAATTTCAACGTTCTGAGGCTACTTGTTTTTGAGTTATATAAAATACAAACATACGTACGTGTGTACCTGCGTATGTACAGACGTCGCAAAAAAATCGGTTCTGAATCAATTTTAAGCCCATTTTACAATTTATTTTGGAAAAACGAGTCCTTCATTCTGTTCCTACGTACAAATGTCACCCAAACACATTTCAAACGGATTCAAGAGCGGTCAGAATGGTTATTTTCGTTGAAATACGATACCCGAAGTTATTCGCAATTGCAAGTTAAAGTAAAAACTTCAGCTCAATGAAAATGGCTACAGTATGTCATTTACATTTAATCTTAACGTCCTTACTGGTGAGGTTAAAAACTGCAACAGTGTGTTACCATTAAAAAAAAATGAAAATTCCTTTCACGAATTAAATTTTTACCGGGGAAGGGGTGTGACACGCATAAAATGGGAAAACTTTGTAAATTTTCATATTATATTTTCATAAAAACAGTTTTGTCATCCTTGGCAACAAATTTACTGCTTAAAATTCTCAATAGCATTCCAAGATATATCACTTTGATACAGCTTTTGAAATAGCAGCCCTTATTTCCAAATCCGAAGGTTGCTGATAAACGTCGTTTCCGTCTTCTAGAATAACAAACATGTTTTTGAAATTCACCTCCATCTTTCTTAAGGTAGGTATTGCATTCCCGTATGGCGAAGCACCCATGTGATATATCAGTTTTATCGATTCATTTATTCATCGAAATCGGAAGAAGAGAGGAAAGAAAAACTTCCTTTCATCTCGTTATTGATTTCGGTTCTCAGCAGATTATAAGACGGATGGAAATGCTTTTGAGGTATATCAGTTTCAGTACTATATTGCCAAGTAAAAAAATTCCGATGCAACAGAACGCATCTGGCATTTTCTATCCGTACAGTCTCGTGCATACGGAAATTCTCGAATACGTTTTCCTTGAATTTTAAATACTAGCCGCTTGCGCGTCTAGTCATCTAAAATATTTTTTATAAGAAAGGAAAAAACATACCATGATTAGAAGTCGAGTTTGCGCAAGTGCATTGAAATATTTCATGTTTTTAATTACACATATTACGAATTACGAGAATTTTGATTTAAATCTATCAGATTAAAAAGTAGAAAAATATTGTTGCGCATTTTGTATATATGTAAATCATTTTAGTGAAACTATATGTAAAACTGTGAATTCGCTTGTGTAATGTACCATAAAGCGCCTCGAAAATGCGAAGCTTTGCCGGAAAAATAAGGTTACAAAAGTATACCTATTTAACATTCAGTAAATGGCTATCTCGCTAAATTGGCGAGATATCGCCAAGCTGGCGATAGTTTATGGCGTCTAATGTCGTCAAATGTGGCGAGAAATCGCCAAAAGTCACCATACTTGGCGACTATTTGGCGATCTAAATGCCTATGTAACTCTAACTGTATCCGGTCCTATATGTAACTGCAACTATATTTGTTTTTCAGTAATTCCTAGGAATTGAAGGTATTGGAAATTTCTCAGCGGCCGGGGGTGAATTATATAAGACTGGAGAGAGCAGCAGTTCTCAGGTTTTAGTTCAGAACTGACTTCGGAGTAATGAGAGATCTCCATACAAGTTTCGCTCTTTGATATATAAGATACTCCATAAAGAACTGTTAAGTGTCTATGGAAAAATAAATTTTCTCCAGCTATCATTCTGTGCGCATTCAATCCATTACGAACGCATACGCACACAAAAATATGGTGCTACGAACAGCTTTTATTGCTTTTAAATCACTTAGTTTGTTAATCAATAACAGGCAAATTTAAAACCAAAATTAAATATCTTAGGTTTTGCCGAATGGCTACATACAATCATGCAGAAGATGAAAAAGTATTTTATTTCGGCCAGTGGCAACATATTGCTATTAAGTCGTCGAGTTTCTGATTAAATCTGAAGATAAATGTCTTACACTTTGCCAAATACTAACAGACTGATATGCCGATGACGAAAATGTGTTATTTTCTTCAGAAGAACAGATTTTTGCCCTCTACTGATGCAAAAGAGTTAAGTGTTAGCCTGCTATAAGAGCCAACCAATCACAGTGAAGAAAATACCAACCGACATTCAGTCGAAGATTTTTTTGAGCCACTGCCACAGGAGCAATTCTATTTTCCCTGACTGGCTATGGCTTAAAACTTGTTCAACAGGGGCGATCGGAGTTAATGAATTTTACCCCTTAAGTCTATAATAATAATGAAGGCTAGACCATAGCGTGAAACTCCTGTAACGTCTTATGGTCAACTAGTGAGTTTAATTACAAGTAATTTCATTTATTTATGTACCTTTACAGGTTACAGTTTACTACCTTTTACACTCATGTTGCCAAATGTATGCAAGCTAATAAGTTCGAGTAACTAATTTCCAAAGACTACATAATGTTTACGTGTGTATCACTGTATTCGGGCATTGATACAAGTTTTAATATTTATATTTCTTATTAAGAAATTAAACTAAATGTTCTATTAAATATGAGAAATTTTTAGAAAATTAATGAAACGAAGATTTTGAAGGAACTTACGTCATGAAGAGGAAAAGCAGCAGTGTAAGCTCCTTCTTCTGTTAACCTATCGATACCAATTTGTGCTCTTCGACGTTTACCATAAGCTGCAGTCTGTAAAATAGCATGCACGATACGAATCCTCTGGGTTCGGCTGAAGTATTCATCTTGATTATCACTGCCCAAGAATCTAAAATAATAAAAAAAAGTATTGTTTAATCCGAAGATTCACTTAACCCTCATACATATAGTCACGATATATGATATATCTTTTATTCTTTACTATTTGAACTTGAATACTTGAAAACTGTTATATTCCATAATATAATATTAGGAGGTGATTTTAACGCCTCCAGTTCACTTGCGGATGAACAAAAGAAAATTCTAGATCTGCATCTGTAATCGATTTCATCGAATCCAATAACATAGTACTACTCAATAACACAGATTCATCTCCCCCATTTGAAACATTAAGACTAATTCACTAAAGGATAGCCAGGTCTATCATTAATATCAACGAACCTAGTCTCTTCAATACAAGACTGGAAAGTTTATAACATCATAAGCCCAAGTGATCACAAAGCTAGCTTCTTTAGCATTACCACCTCTCTCACTTCAATAGTGAAAAAATTTTTCAAATCAAATTATGGAAGCTTAGGAAAACTAAAAAAGGATATTTCCCAATTTATCCCAACACTTTCCAAAAGCTTTCAAGAATGTCAATTTACATCCGCCTTTTACATTGCAAATAACCAAGTAATTAATATTGTATTATAGCTTGCCAAAAATCATTTCAGACAAAATCTCACCTTTCATTTACGAAAATTTCTTGGTGGAACAATGACTTAGAAAAGGATGAAGAAGAAAGAAGTAATTTACGGAAACTCCGCAGACAAGCGCAATCTACAAAGGATTCAATAATCCGAAAACCTCTATTCACACAATATAAAAAGACACAAGCAAAATATAAAAGGAACATTACAATAGCTAAACATGAATCTTCGAGAAACTTTTGTGGTAATACAATAGATATATATAGTCAAGCTTTCAGTATAGCAACAGAAAGAACATTTCGTCCTACTGTTCTTCCAGCAAATATTCTTCTTACAGCAAGCTCCCCTGCTGATGTATTAAAACTTCCTTTTATCCACCTTATTTAAAGAAGATAAAATTACTGAAGATACTCCACATCAAATAAAATTAAGGAATAATTTTATCAACTTCGACTTTAATTCCTCTTCAGTAGAACTTCTTCCAAATTACTTAGAAATAAAAAAAAGTATGTTAAATAGCTAAATCCTAAAAAAGCACCAGGACCAGATGGAATAGATAGTTCTATCATACAAAAAGTATTTAAATATCACCTAAACTGATTATAAGCTTTATCCAAGCATGTTGGAGATTTAAATATTTTCCATTTGGAAGTAATTCTATTTCACAAAAAAGGAAAATATGCAGCTCTTCCCACCTCTATAGTCGTCAGCTTCGACATACAAATTGCATTTGATACTATTTCGTGGCCAGATATAAGAGATTCTTTGATCAAAATGGACTGTCCGAGAAGCATACTTTGTATTACAAGAAGTTATTTACAAGATTGAAATGTTCAAGTTACACTAGATTCTAATATTATTTAAGAAAAAACAAACAAACAAATAAAAAACTAAAGGATGTCCTCGAGGATCTTGTTTAGGGCCAATCCTACAGACCATTGTTGCAAATTCACTGCTTAAGAAATTTAATAATATTGCAGAATGCAAAATAATAGCATATGCCGAAGACTTCCTCTTAATCATCAACTGTAAATCAAAAATAGAATCTACAGCACAAAATTACATCAATCTCTTCAGTAACTAGACAAAGAAGCATAAACTCACAACACTTCCTTATAAAACATTAGCAATGATTATAGGATCATCAAAAACCATTAAAAAATACCATCCTTAAAATTGCACGGATCACCAATCAAAACAGTAAATCAGATAAAATAGCTTAGAACTATTATTTACAACAGACTCTCCAGGATATACCATATTAAATATTTAAAGATCAAAACAGGTCACAACAACTAAAAACTGCGGAGTTTCTTCTACATTGCTTAAAATCTGTATAAAACAAAAACCGATATTTTATATGGCTCTGGGAATTTGGGCAAAGGATTTAACCAACCATGAGCAACGTCTTTTGAACACCCTGCAAAGACTACACTTACTACTAATCAGAAAATGTTATAGAACCGCATCAACTGCAGCTTTACAAGTAATCACAGGAATTCTTCCACTTAACTTAATAGTAGACTGACCTCCCCGACTTGTATACTAAGATTAAATCAAAGTAGAAAGCTTTGTAATTCTACATATTTTCGCACAGATTACGAAAGGAACATTCAAGTATTCTATGTCATCTAAGTATTAATAATCTTCAAGAAAATATTAATACAGACTTTACAATAATATCATCAACTGGCATTTCTATATTCACAGACGGATCTATAACAGAAACAGGTACAGGCTCTGGTATACACATATATAGAGAAAATCTACCAATCTATAAATGGAGAGGAATAATAAAAAAAACAATTCAATCTTCCAAGCTGATTTAATAGCAGTCAAAAAAACAATAAACTTATCCAGTCGATTTAATAACCAAGTTAATATCTACACAGATTCTTTATCCAGCCTTGAAGCTATAAGTAGTATTCATTGTAGAAATCCTATAGTTTAAGAAATTCAAAAACTTTTAATCAACATGTCAGTAGCACTGAGACCAACGCTAAATAGGCATCCAGTCCATAGAGGTATACTAGCTAACGGACTAGCAGATTCTCTAGCTAATCAAGCAGCAATAGGAATAAATCTACCAGAATTTACGATACAATTCCAAAATCACATCTTAAACATATCACATTCAAAGATTTATTATTACAGTTGCAATCAAGATGGACAAATACTAAAACAGGACAAAGAGCTTTAAAATTTACACCAAACGTTTCAACTAATTGGTATCATCGTTCTTTACGATTACAATATTTTTAACTGGACATGGTCCATTTCTAACATATTTAAATAGATTCAGACTCAAAGGTATTGACATTTGTAATTGTGGTAGCATAGGAAGTCCCGACCATTATGTTTTTGAATGTGAATATAAAAAAGAGCATCACTTAAATACACCTTCAAATCAATACTGGAAAGAATGGAGCCAAGACCTATTAACGTTCTGCATTATATAAAACACTTTCAAAAACAATAGAATACTGTATCAATTATAACAAATAATTTCAACACTTATTTTCATCAACTAATTTCTTTTTGGATTCTAATGTTAAATACACCTTCAAATCAATACTGGAAAGAATGGAGCCAAGACCTATTAAAACGTTCTGCATTACATAACACACTTTCAAAAACAACAGAATACTGTATCAATTATAACAAATAATTCCAACACTTATTTTCATCAACTAATTTCTTTTTGGATTCTAATGTTAAATACACCTTCAAATCAATACTGGAAAGAATGGAGCCAAGACCTATTAAAACGTTCTACTTTATATGATAAACTTTCAAAAACAATAGAATACTCTATCAATTATAACAAATCATTTCATCAGCTATTTTTATCAACTATTTTTTTTTTTTTTTGGATTCTAATGAATTCATTATATACTTTTTATTATTTATTTCGTATATATTAAAACTAACTAAATTCCAAAATCATTTGCAAAAAAGACTATAATAGTTGGACCAAAACCTATATTAAAGCTAGAACTGATTTTTTTTATATCAATCAACCAAGACCCTCTGAAATTACGATCATCTGAAACACCGAACATTATGTACGGAATCTTGGATCAAAAGAACTTAGAACTTCATATCTCAAGAACGTTTGATCTATTGAACTTCCACTGTAGAGCTATCACCGAATTTTGAACTTCTGAAATTTATTAAAATCAAATTGAAATATATATCAAAATTAGTTCAACGTAAATCACATGACGGTAACATCGCAGACATGCATCATCGCAGACATCGATGATTTTCTGACTATAAAATGGATTTCTGACTATAAAAATTTCAAGACAATTTTTGGGTTATGATTTGTGAGTGTAAAAAGTAATAAGTAATATTTTACCTTTATATTAATATTTTAGAATTAACTAACACTTTCACTCAAAAAGAAAGAAGGAAATTTAAATATTCAAAATCTGGAAATCATTAAAAATTAATCCTACGTATAGTATTCTAATGAATTTAAAACTTATGTATCTTCTTTTTCCTAATTCTTTTCATATTCAATTTTTTCATTAAAATTAATTAATACATCTTTATAAGAGTTTAATCAAATAATGACATTTAATAGATAGTAACATAAGTTTAAAATCCTATTAACTGCTATGCGTAGCATTAATTTTCAGATTTTGAAAGCTTAAGTTTCCTTCTTATTTTTTTAATAAAAAACCAGTTTTAACAATTTAAAAGTTTAAGTTTAAAAATTTTAAGAAACTTCTTGATTTTTTTTAAATTAGTCAATATAAAAATATGAAATATAGAGGTAAAAATATTACTTGCTTCTTGTGTTCACAAATCATCACGCAAAAATTTTTTTTAGAAATTGTTTAGTCAGAAAACCCATGTCTGTCATATTATCATCATGCGATGATTTTGCAGGTGCTGTATTATATACCACGATGTTTTTTACCATGATATTTTAGAACTGCAGAGTTTAAGCACCATTTTTTTCCTCCGACTAAGCTTTGTACAACGCACTTTTCGCTTTGCGATGTTTTTTCCTCGATGTATTCGTCCGCCGTGTTTTTTTTTCGCGAAAGCTTTAGCGGACTTTATGACAACAATCATTTATTATATAGTTTAATGGGAACAAGGAATAACTCCTAAGAATTTCAAATCTTTTATAACAGATACATTTTTGGATGGGAGGACCGACATGCTGGCCAAAGAGGCTGCTATGGGTAATGCCGGGGATACGTTCGATATTCAAGCATAAAAAAGAATTGTTATTGTTAAAATCAAAGATTCCTATTATGACTGCTGTAATGAGAAATGGAACATTTCGGGAAAGAGGAAAGATTATTTGTTGAAGTTTCTAAAAATATGAGAATAATATCTGATTTTGATCACAATCAAATAATTACCGGACACGGACGTTTCCCAGCGTAATGAAAAGATTAAATTTGCAAAATAATAGTCTTTGTAGTTTTTGTAGCGCTGAAGGCAATGCACGACATTTCGTCGAAGAGTGCTTATTATTATTGCGACATATTACGGAGATACACGGTAACATAAAGGAATTATATTGCCGCAATAAAGTGTTTAGATTTACAAAGGACTTGATGAACTTTATAAATGGCAATACTGGGAATTTTGGTTTGATGTTTTTTTAATTGCATTTTTGTTTTAATCTGTGTTGGGTATGCTGCGTTAACCATGAGGCCGATTATTTTCGGCCAGGAGGGTTGCAGCACGTTCGTATACATTTTTACATTACATTTTTGGATGCCGAATTTTAATGTCCTATAAAAGAATAATTGAATTTCACTATAAAATTAAAGAAATCAGTATTTAATACATAACGCTGAGAAAATTTTGTACAAACTTACAAAACTGGGAAAATTAAAAATGGCACAGCATATTTTGCTGCAAATAATTTAAATTCTGCCGGGGGAATAACATTTATAACATGGCAGAAGACTTCTTATAAGAACCTTATTTTTTTGAAGTAATTCTTTCTAGCAAGAGGGGAGAGATTAATAAACGAAGAAATTAAAATCAATTATTAGAGAAATTGTGTACAGAAATAAGGAAAAGTGTGTGATCATAACTTCGAAACTCCAAGCGAAACACATCACGCCAAATGAAAACCGCAACTTCTTTGTCTACTTGAAAAAGTGTAGCATATTTAAAAAAATACAGTTGAGATATAACTGAAAATATAGTTGAGACAGCTCTCGAGTTTCTTTGCCTTAACCAATTAACCTAACCCAAGCTATATCAACATTTTTATCTTTTGCCTACTGCATTAAAAAATTCTCACTTAATTATTGCATTAAAAAATTCTCAGTGAAGAAATTTATAGGAAAAAGTGGAATTCATTAAAAGAACTAAGTAAATTCCAGAGAATTCATTTCTTTTAACATTAAACCAATTCCACTGAAATAATCCGTTCTAGTAAAAGAATGTACACAGTTTCAGTTTATTTAAGAATATATCAAGGTACCAGTTTTTTGTGACAGATAAAGTAACTGCTATTTGAGTTAGTAAAGTAAACCTCTGCACAAATACGAAAATCCTAACACTAGCGAAAAAAATAAATAGAAAAATCCTCCACTTCAATCGCTTAACTAGAATTAAAAAAATTATATACAAAGACTTGAAGATAAAATTATCCTATAAATAGAAAACTCTGATTTTACCCCCTTCAAGTAATACAATCATATTACTCTTGCACTTAATCTTTTAACAAACTAGATGCTTGAGTGGCCAGTCACCTAACAGAGCTATCATAAATATGCATATATAAACGCACACACACACAAACACACACACACACACACGCACACACACACACACACACATATATATATATATATAGGGTGCTTCAGAAAATCGGTTACAAACTTTCAGGAGAGATGTAGTACATCTAGACCAGGGAAAATCACATACCAATGCATGATCGAAAAGGCTTTACTGGCCTGGTAGTGACAACACAAAACACAAGAAAGGAAAAACATGAACAAGATGAAGAAACATGTTTATTATGCTTAGTACAGCAGAAATCGAGAAATAAGAACAAAAATAGACAACGATCATCATCATCAAAGCAGGTGGTAAGGCGAAAGGAAAGAGTTGATACCAAACTAAATGCAGTCAATTATCATCTTTATTTGCAAATTTGCACGCACACTAGAATAATTCCTTGTAGACAATATACTCTTTAATCATAGCAATTACGATAATTTCGTATATGCACAGATAAAAAGATGCGACATCATTTCAGGCAGGGAAGCATAAGCGACGCAGATATTTTTGCATGGTAGAAGTCAGGGAAAAAGGAACGTAGTTCCTTTTTTTATACTGCGTAGGTGCAAATGTGAATCAAAAGCTATGATTGGTTAGTATTAGTTTTGGTTATCTTTTTTTCAAGCAGCATTACGTAATTTGGAATGATCTCGAATTTGGGAGAACAGATGAATTCAACGAGAGAGCACCAAACTTAGAATGTTAATTTTGAGATCGCCAATTAGTTTTAAAGCAGTTATCGTATTTTGTTATATTTTACATATATATGTTTGTGTGTGTGTACGTGCGTGTGTGTAATGATTTTAATGATTCACCTAGAATAACTTCATAAAAATATTTTTAATTAGATTGCAGAGTATCATTTAATTTTTGTTACCAGTTATTTTAAGTACCTTTCCCGTCAAATCTCATTTCATTTCCCAGCCAGAATACAAATTTACAGCACGTGCGATCTTTAAACTACGAAAGAAGAAGGAAGTCTTTAGAGGAAGGTTTTGGAGGGTCAAATCAGACCGTGTTCTGCCTGCTTGAAAGCAACGTTGCTAACTTTGATTCTCTAGCGATTAGAATTCTGAGGCGTCGATTTAGTCTTGCCATTAAGCTTGTTTACGCCGACTTCGAATTAGAGGCAGCTTGTGGGATAGTTAAACTATGAAGCCGTTAGGCTATAACTTCATCAATTTTTAAGTTATTCATTACCTTTTCAACAACACTTTTGGCATTTCAACGCTTTTGGCTTAAAAGCCGAAAGTGTTGGATTCTGTAAGCAAGTATTTGTGTGTGTAGTGTTGGATTCTGTGCTTGTGTGTGTAGTGGGATTCTGTGCTTGTGTGTGTAGTGTGTAGAGAAGTGTTGGATTCTGTAAGCACGAGTTGGTACCAACAGTTGAACTTTATTTCACTTCATAAAAGGCTCTTGACACCCTTCCCCTGATTTTGCAGTACTTTAAAAGACTTAGTAATAATTTACTAAACAATCTTCAACATCGCGTACATTTTATGATAGCTAAGAATACACGCCATTACAAGACATCTTCTATTTTAAAGTACTTTTATTAAAATCAATCAGATTAAAAATTAGAAAAAATATTAAGAACTGTGTTTATTGCTTTTAAAACGCTTAACGTGTTATGCAAGAAGAGATTGATTGAATTTGGAAGTTAAATATTTTACATTTTACTGAACGCAACACACTGGTTCTTATGACACAGCAGCCACATATTGTCTTTACACAGCCGAGTTTTTAATTAAAATTGAAAGATCTTAAATTCTTATATTAAATATCTTAAATTTTCTTGAATGGCAACAGGCTGGTGCAGTGGAGATAAAAATGCTTTATTTCTAACAGTATTGCCGCTGTTCGCTTTAAAATCTTTGAGTTTGTTAATCAAACATTCATTAAATTCGTACAAAATTTGAAATAACTCAAAAAAATTCGAAATTCAAAATTCCAACTTGAAGGTGCCCATGCTCGGGTGGAGGACTATGTACGTTCCAAATCTGGTGTTTATAGGTATTTTTACAGTTTCCGAATGGGAAGAACATACATACATACAAATTATTCCTTATTAATTACAACAGAAGAGATAAGTTTTTAAACAATGATACTGGTGACTACTGCGAACTAAGTTGATGAATCTAAGTAGTAAATTGTTATTGTAAAGCAACTGAGGTTATTTACAACAACACGGATGCTTTCATGACACTTATTCTAATGGAATGAAAAAGCGTACATGCGCATGCGCATTAACGCACGATGGCTATTCCATCTTTGGCAACCGAACTGAGACAATCTAGCTATAAACACTCTGTGGTGTTTCCGCTTGGCGTTAGTTCACCTATTGTGATTCATTTCACTTGTATAAAACTAATTAGAACAACTCCACGAATTTTATTTATTCTCCGAGATTCGAAACCGAGCCCAGCAATACAGCAGACAGAATTACTAACCAGTATACAGATCAGTTAACATAGCAGATGCGAGGTAAAAAGCTACAATTGCATTATTATCTGTAATTCAGTTATAAAAAATAAGATTCGAGTAAATTTGTTTTGAATAAAAATACTAAAACATTTAAAGTAATTACTATTTTTAAAAGATATAGTTTTCTGAAATTATTTCCAAAATATTTCAGGATAAGTGCATTTAACAGAAGCAAATCTTTGCTGGCAAAAATCTGTGAAAGGTTAGACATTACTGCTCTAAACTGTATTAAAATTTTGTTGGGTCTTAAATACCAAATTCAATCGAAGAGTAGATTTAAAGATATTGATTATTATATGACGGGAAAAGATTGGAATAGTGTTTTGGTTTTTTCTCTTTTTCCACAATAAACTATCGCTTATTAATATGCTGCAAAACAAAATATTAATTCATAAAATATCTGATGTAAAAATTACACGATTTCCTTACACGCATATTTTTGCTGTCCATCATTTAAATCTATTTCTTAGAATTTCATTAGAGGTATATTTCTTATTTAATTCATTCAGTTCTCACTCCACGGTAAGGCAAAGAAAGCTACATAAAAACTCAAAACATCTTTATGAAAAATTGTGAATTACTGAAAAGTCTAAAACACCAACTACAGTTAAAAGCAATTAAAGAAAAACAATTTTTGCAATTAAAATTAAAGCAAACATTTAAATTATTAAATTATTGAAATTAATACAAACATTTAAAGTTAATTTCTGGACGCACTGGGCAAAAGGACACTGAGGCTGGTGCACCAACTGACGTGATGCCCTATACTACTAAGAGATTGAAATTTAAGCAAATAGCCGCCGCATTTGGCCTAGCCACATTTGAACTATTAAATTGTTGATAATTCTAAAACTATTACATGCAGATTAACTATAAGAACTTTAATCGGGACATAGAAATATCATAATTCAATCACTTTTAAGCAGAAAAAATGCACAGTTTACCAATATATAAGAATAAAAAAAACTGAGCTCATCGAGCCGGGTAACAGGCATAGAATACATATATATACGTTTGGTGCAGCCGATTGCAACGTAAAACGGAAGTGCATAACTAGATGTTAGAGCAGCTTCCTATACAAAATTTCAACATTCTACAGCTACTCGTTTTTGAATTATGCGAGATATACACATATGTATGTACGCACGTACGTACAGACATCACGACAAAAACTCATCTGAATCCATTTTATATCCATTTTCCAATCCTTTTTGAAAAGAAAAAGAGTCCTTTATTCTGTCCGTATGTACAGATGCACGAAAAAAAATTGTTTAAATGGATTCGAGAAAGGTAAAAATGGATATTTTCTTTGAAATACCATACACGAAGTTTTTCGCCATTACAATATTTCTTTTACTTCGTACAAAGAGGTAAAAAGAATCATTTAAAATACTTTTATAAATAACATTAAATACAGAAGAAAATTTAGAAAATGTTATTTTCTTGCCTGGTTCAACAAAATAAACGAATAATGTTGATAGAATGCTTTTATAAATTTTGCATTCTTAAAAAATACTCCAAACTACTTCTATTGTCTTTGCTTCATTTTTATTCCCTTTGTTCAACATTCCAGATTTTGATAGAAAAATTTATGTTATTTTAGCAGTTAATAGTTTTTAACAATACTTACTTATCAAGCTTAGACTTTTTGAAAGCACAAGTATAATAGTCAAGAGGCTTATTTGGAACATCTTCGTGCATTACGTTTGGAATGTGCATAGCTCGAAGAATGTGTTCAGACCAGTTATGGCTAGGATTCGGATGAGCCTGAAAGCAGAAAATAGAAGATTTAATACAATAAAATGATAGTATAATATTGTTGCCTACGTACAGGTTCGTTATGGATTGCATGTACAAGTCGCTAGAAAGTTAACAAAAGTGTATTCTTTCCACAAGAAATAAATCAAAATGCTGAAATATTTCTTCAGAAATATTCCTACAATATCACAATGTCTCAAACGTTCAGCAAAACTCAATTCAAAAACAGAGAAACTAATTCTATCTCACAGCGAAATCCCTACAATCAATAACAGATTTAAGTAAACAAACAGTTCATTTAAAACAGCTACAACTACAACTGAGATGAGGTGTTTAAATTCGGCATTTTTTAGCTTCTTAAATATTTACTAGAGTATTCTGGTAA
Source organism: Stegodyphus mimosarum (assembly GCA_000611955.2). Taxonomy (NCBI): domain Eukaryota; kingdom Metazoa; phylum Arthropoda; class Arachnida; order Araneae; family Eresidae; genus Stegodyphus; species Stegodyphus mimosarum. Next base: position 312,709 of record KK113540.1, on the reverse strand, counting down.
AACCTTGATTTTTCTCGATAGTTGTGGATGACAACAGTAATAACAAGATATTTATTTAGTAAATATTAAATGCATGCGCTCTCGTATTTTTACTTTTAAGACGTAGCTAAATCGACTGTGTTGCACGGGAAAATAAAACTATTTTAATTACAATTCTAAATAGATAGCCAAATAACTATAAAATCCGTAACACTGCCCCCTTACCAAGGACTGCACATCCCGGGCAGTACAATCCTTGGACAGGAAGCCAAACTTACAACTAAGGCATCAATGGAATAATAAACATTACGTTACAATAACAAAATAAACAATAATTGCAATAAGTAACTTTCAGCAAATCAAATACTATCAAACGCTAAATAGAATTCAAATACTATCAAATACTAAATACAAATACAATCAAATAGAAATGCTATCAAATACTAAACACAAATCAAATACAAATCAAATACTATCAAATACTAAATATAAAAAGAACCATGGTCTTATACTATTTACATTACTATTTACAATTATATACACTACGTACTATGACCATAATAACGAGCTAACCTGTCGTAATGGACGACTTTAGGAGTTCGATGACTTACGGATCCGAACCACAACGTCGTTCAGTCCGTTCAGGATTGTGTAAGGACCATCCCAACATGACTGTAGTTTCCGAAAAAGTCCTTTTCTACAAATCGGATTGCATAACCACACCTTACCTCCTACATTGAAACGATGTCCAGTAGCTCTCGTGTCGTCATCTTCTCCGTCGCCAAGTTAACTCTTTCTCGTGCAAAGTTGTGCATCACTTCAAACCGGGCCTGAAGATCTTGAATGTATTCCTCAGACGATGAAGGCGCATCCGGAGGGCGACCAAACAAAAGATCACATGGCAGACGAAGGTCACGACGGAAGAGCATCTGAGATGGGGAATGGCCGGTAGTCTCGTGCACAACACTGCGGTAAGCCAGTAAAAACAGTGCTAACTTCTTGTCCCAGTTATGTTGGATTCTGGAAACCACTAATGAGAGGTTATTGAGGATGATTCCATAAACCTCTCTACCATGCCGTCCGACTGGGGATGTAAAGGCGTCGTTTGGGTTTTGTCAATGGCAAGTAGCTTGCAGAGTTCTTTGATTACAGCCGAGGTAAAATTCCTTCCTTGATCTTAATGTAACTCAATAGGCACTCCAAACCTGGAAATCCAGTGCTGTAGCATCATCTCTGCTACATCTGTGTGACAGCATCTTGATCAGGAATAGGATACGCTTCAGGCCACTTGGTGAAGTGATCAATGACAACAAAGATATATTTGTTGCCATCAGCAGTTCGTGGCAGAGGTCCTAAGATGTCAAACGCGATACGTTCAAAAAGTGCTCCTACATTGTAACGTTGCAGCTTCCTTCGACTGCGTTTCTTCGGTCCTTTCCGACTTACACAGGCATCGCAAGATCAGCACCACTTTTGCACGTTACCCTCTGCATTATTCCAGTAGAAACGCTCCCGAATTCTCTGCAAGGTCTGCATTATTACGAAGTGGCCTCCTGCAGGGATGCTGTGTAGTTCTTTAAGGACGTCCGGGATCCGGGATCTTGGGAGTAGCAGCTGCCATCGGAATGTGTTTGCAACATCCGATTCAAATTTCCGGTACAAGACGCCGTTTAGAATATGGAGTGAGTTCCAAAGAGCCCAATACTGTTTTGCCGTGGGACTATAGCTCGAAATGTTCTACCAGGTGGGTTTTCTGTTTGAGGTCTCCATTAAATCAATTTATGGGTTTAATGTTTCGGTCTTCCAGCTGGTCTTTCCTGATTTCCTTGTAACTCCAAGGGTCTGGATCAGCGATGTTAACGTTGTAATTTGTAGTGCAGCTGGATTAAGCAGCTGGTATTCAGCTTCGCCCCTGGAACATTATCGGCAGTTTTCTGGGAAAGGTCTTCTAGACAGGGCGTCAGCGTTTCCATGCAATGGTCCCTTGCGATGACGGATAGTGATGTCATATTCCTGGAGTCTCTGTATCCACCTGGTTATCTGACCCTCAGGATTCTTGAAATTTAAAATCCAGGCCAATGATGCATGATGCGCGCGGAGCAGGAATTTTCTGCCGTATAGATAATGATAGAAATGTTATACGACTTTGACTATGGCGAGCACCTCTTTCCTGGTGACACAGTAATTCCTGTCCGGTTTAGACAGGCACTTGCTCTAGTAAGCCATTATACGTTCTTAGCTCTCTATTTCTTGGGACAAAACAGCGCCGACACTTTCGTTACTCGCGTCCGTGTGAAAATAAATGGTCTGTCGAGCTGAGGATACGTCAGGATTGGAGCAGATGTTAAAGCTTCCTTCAGGTTCTTAAATGCATCCTCACATTCGTTTGTCCACACGAACATTTGCTTGCTCCCTTTCAGCTTGTGAAGGGGTCTTGCGATGGAAGAAAAATCCTTCACAAATCTCCTATAGTATGTGCAAAGCCCTAGAAAGCTTCTCAGCAGGTGCACATTTTCGAGACGTCTCCAGTCTTTAGCTGCTGAAACGTTTTCAGGATCCGTTTTCAGGACCTTCAGCAGAGATGACATGTCCGAGGTAAGTCACTTCCTGTCTGAATAATTTGCATTTAGCGGGACTCAACTTTAAATTGGCTTCTTTCAGTGTCTGAAGCACTTTTCTAAGATTTTCCAGATGTTCTTCGAAACTCTTTCCGACGATGATGATGTCACCCAGGTATACCAGAGAAGCTTCGTATGAGAGACCTTTTAAAACCGTCTCCATCAGGCGTTCGAATGTAGCCGGCGCATTACATATTCCAAACGGCATCACCTTGAACTGCCAAAGTCCTTGCCCTGTAGTAAATGCCGTCTTTTCACTGTCATCAGAATGTATTTCTACCTGCCAATATCCACCCTTTGTCGAGAACCACTTGCTTCCAGAAAGAGGGTCCAGAATGTCGTCAATTCTAGGAAGAGTGTAACTGTCTTTCTTCGTAACTTTGTTCAACCGGCGATAGTCAACGCAAAATCTGGGTGACCTGTCTTTCTTCTTCACCAGGACGATGGGAGATGCCCAGGGACTTGCTGAAGGCTCGATGACATTGCTTTCTTGCAAGTGTTCGTACCTCTTCCTGTTTCGCAATTGGCAGACGTCTAGGATGTTGCTTGATTGGTGGATGATCACCAGTATCGATTCTATGTTGAGAAACTGGTTCGACCCAAGTCAGAAGAAGAGCGGGAGAAAACACCTTGAAGATCTTTAATGACACGGTTGGCAACATCCCTTTCTTCATCGTTTAATTGCTAATTCTGCAATAACTCCTATGCAGTGCTCTCTGTAGACACGGTTTCTGAGATGTTACTTTTTCTTTCATCGCTGGACTACAATTTGGAACCACTTCACCTTTCTTAACAACTCTAGCCTGGTCAGTTACATTGGCAACTCTTATCGGGATAATGGTCCTCGATAGGTCGACGAGTGCGGAGGCTATTAGAACTCCTTTAGGACTATTACAATTCTTGAGATATTCCATAACGCCGAAGCGGAAATTTCTGTTTCTGCTATGGATCCAGGAAGTAAAATTTCTGCTCTTAGCGGTATTGTGATATCGTCTTGAGCTATGATTTTGTGGATAGATTTCACTCCTTCATCATTAATCCCGAATAAGGGTATGTCCTCAGAATACAGTTCGTTATTTTTAAAGTCCAAGGAAAAATTGTATTTCTATGAAAGTCCAATTCGAGTATGCAAGGGTCTGTAATTTCTGCTACATATGCCGTGTGATGATAGAAGTGACTTCAAAACGTGATGTTAACGTTTAATTTCCCCTCTATATAGATCTTCTAGATGGACACAGCCTGGAAAGTAACGCAGGGTGGCGTCCAGTTTACCTTTGAGTTGTTGAGCGAAATCTTTTCGGATGATGGTAACATTGGCTCTCGTGCCGATCGTCATATTACAAGGAACTCCATTGATGTGTCCCATGATGAAAAGTCCGTTGCTGCCGCCACTCACTGCAGAAATCTGTAGCGCTTTAACGCACTTTCCCTCCTTCTTGACAGGCGTGGTCTTAACATCCGTGTCCTGGAGTGTTCTGCAGTTTCTTCGAATGTGCCCTTCAGCACCGCAGTTCCAGAACTTCACAGTTGGTTTCTTGTCACCAATATTCCGTGTCAAGGCATTCACGTTTCTGGTTAAATCGTCGTCTAGGCGAGCAGTCATTTGATCCACTGGTTCTTATATGTGAGCAGGTCTGATTAGGTAGCGGTCTCTATAAGTGGCTTCGAATTTCATGGCGTACACTAGAGCGCTTTTAATGTCATCAGCCATTCGTAGTGTTTTCTGTATTTCAAGATCCCAGATGCCGTCGATGAAGTATTGCAGGGGCAGAATTTCCCTTGTTTCTGTCGGACACTCCGAAAAGGCTGTTTTAGTGTTTTCGTAGGCTTCTGTTGACAGGATTTTAACTGAAGCCTGCTGTAATCTTTTAAACACTTCTCTCCAAAACGCAGCTCCAAAGCGCCGGACAGAGCTTCGAAGTCTAGTCTCTGGTTTTCAGAAAGAGTCTGCAGGAAATCCGCTGCGTCGACTCTCAGAGAAGCGGCGAGATGATAGGCCTTATCTTCGGAATCCCATCCATTCGCATCCGCCATTATAGAAAATTGTGTCTTATACACTTACCAGGAGGTTTTCCCATCATATGTGATAACTTCAGGAAGGCACGGATAAAAATTTAAGTTCTTCAGAATTGCTTCCTGCTGTCGCTATGAATTTCTTTAAAGCATCAACTTCCTTGGCGACCGAAGAATCCATGTCACCAATTTGTTGTTGAACGGCACAAACTCTTCCTTCGATTTCTTCTTTGACAGAAGAAACTCTGTAACATATTTGTCGTTTCACGGTCGAAACTCTCTCTTGAATTTCTCCATCTTTGTGTTCAACTGTATCCATTCTTCCTTCCATAGCCTCAAACGTGTTTTCTATCATACATGCTATTTCTCTTTTCATTTCTTCTTGACCTAATCTCCTTTCTTGTTTAACAGATTCTTCCATCTCTTCTTTTACAGAATCTTGACCAGTTTCCATCTTTTCTTGAACAGCTTTCATCTCCTCTTTAACAGAATCTTCGCCAGCTTTAATTTCTTCTTTTAAATGCATCAAAGGCTGCCATAAATTGTCTTAATTGTTCTTCCATCGCTCGTGTAATTGGCATTCAAAATTCCAATTCGTGACACCAAACATTGCTGTGTGCGTACGGGTTCGTTATGGATTGAATGTACAAGTCGTTAAAAAGTTTAAAAAAATTTATTCTTTCCACAAGAAATAAATCAAAATGCTGAAATATTTCTTCGGAGATATTCGCACAATATAACAATATCTCAAACGTTTAGCAAAACTCAATTCAAAAACAGAGAAACTAATTTTATCTCACAACGAAATCGCTACAATCAATAACAGCATTAAGTAAACAAACAATTCGCTTAACACAGCTACAACTGAAATGAGGTGTTTAAAGTCGGCTTTTATAAGCTTTTAAATTATTTACTAGAATATTCTGGTAAAACATCGATTTTTCTCGATAGTTGTGGATGGCAACAGTAACTACGAAATAGTTATTTATTAAATATTAAATGCATGCGCCCTCGTTTTTTTATTTTTCCGACGGATCTAAATCGTTTGCGTTGCGTCGGAAAATAAAACTATTTTAATTACTATTCTAAATAAATAGCCAAATAACTATGAAATCCGTAACAATATATTCTTAGGTTAATCTCTTAACCAATTTCTGAAAGCCTACGAAACTGATCCAGATCAAGATCGGTCTGTCCTCCCGGGATCTATCTGTCATTTTTGATGAGTACTCAGTGACTGATGTGTGACTGTTGACTTGACTGTGACCTGACCAGGATTTTGCAATTACCTCACCAAAACCTCTGAAGCCATCGACGCGCATTACCTTGATTCATTGTGTTCTCCGCACAGACTTGCAACAGCTTACTGTAAATCGATGCTGTCGAGTTATTCTCGGATTTCTAAAGGGATTGTTCACTGTCCATTGGGGCAGTACGTTGCCAGGTTAATAACCCATGGTGCCTTACTTGCGGCAACAAGAAGTAAAAATAATATATAGGTTCAGTAGTAAAGGATAAATGCTACTACCTACAAAATTTCATTTATCTAATGCTTAACCATAATGGAGCTACAGTGCGTTATTTTTTTATCAATCTTAGCACATTATAAATAAGTAAAAGTTGCACTCTAATTACTATTATCACTTTATTGCTGTTTAACACACTGCTTTATTACTCACCAAAACGGAACACCAATAACATAAAACAATACATACTTAATAATTTTTACGATGGAAAGTAACTTAAAGCGCTGTTAATTAAAAAAAAATAGAAGCAAAAACTGTTTCTTTAGTGATTTGCAAAAAAATAATATATTTTACTTACTTGTAGAGGGGCTCTCATGCACAGCTGTTCAGCATAAAGAACTAAAACAGGCCAAGGAGCGGATAATTTGATGAAATGAATGGCTTTTGTGTCGCTCTCTACAGTTTCCTGAAATATATGCATAAAGATAAAAATAACTGAATTCAAAGCGGGAAATAAATCACTGAAATATCATGAATATGATGGGACAAAAATCAAATAATTATGTCAAATATTGAGTTTCTTTGTGATGCTATAAAATACGCAAATATCTGGGACACGCGCATTTTTTAAAAACAATGATGAAATGCAAATTATAATTTCGAAAGAATGCTTGTGCAGAGCTACAGTTGTAATTTTTTAAACAAATAATGCACAAATAATAATTTAATTTGCAGAATAATTTAATTTTACAGAATACAAATAATAATTTCAAAAACCATGGTTTCATCGAATTACAGTTGCAACTGAAAACGCTGAATAATATAAATATTTATTTAAATGATAGTATACCATAAATGAATAGAATTTAAGTTTCTTAAAGTAGTGATCTTCCCAAATTAAATTACTGTATTTAGGTAACTTTTTTAATGTAACCTCAGTTTTAATAAGAGTTAGAAAATTGACATTGTATTTGCTAAATACTTAACATATTAATAGCAGCAAGAATTAACGTAAATTTGCAGGACTTGTTTCGAAAGCTAAATAGAACCTTTTTATTCAGCTGCAGGAGTAAAACATGTACTCGCCTGATAACAAGAGGAAAAAAAAAAAACTGAGAAAATTCCAGCTAAGTAACAGGGGGGGGGGAACTATTGGCGCGATCTAACGGAACTAATCACATTTCCGTTTTATTCTTTTTCTGTTTCTTTGCAGCCAAAATTATTCAAAAAAAAAAAACCCTCTCTCACTGGTGAATTAGATTTCCTGATTTCTTAGAAGCTGTTGATGGTCATAAAAATCATTCACAATGATCCCAGTTCTAATCTGTCTTCAGCTTTTAAAGAAATTATTTCACACTTAGTTTCACATTTTGTCAGTAGATGACATCAGCGATTTTCTTTCCTCTTCCCTACCTAGAACTTTCTAGAATTTTTGTTTATTACTACCCTAGCAGCACACGCTTCTCCTTCATCATTTTCATTCCTGCAGCTGAAGAAGAAGGTTCTATATGTGGAAATTTACGCATAGAAGGCTGACTGAAGTTGCTATAGTAGCTTTAACATGTCCTTTGTGTTATTTAATTATGTTCCAGTGCTTACATTTATGAATAAGCAGAACAAATGAATAATCACATATGTGCCAGACATATGTGACTATTTCCAAAAAGAAGACACGTCACTCTTATCCCCGGAAAAAAAGCTACTTATTATTATTTTTTTATCATATTATTTTATTTATTTATTCCAGTTTCAGTTGCCGCTGTCGCCGCGTCTAGCTTACTAAATATGTAAGCTGTATACTGGTTATCGTTGCAAGTATAGAAATGCTTGAATGGGTCCAGAGGAACAGGATGAAAGTTGCATAGGGCGTGACTCCTTTGTCACGTGAGGAACGTGAAAAAAATACATTTTACAGTACACAAAACATAATATGTGTTTTATATGTTATACAAATATGTGAAATGAAAGAAAACCAAAAAAATATGTCCATTGAGGATAAAAAAGGAACGACAAAATGCGGTAAAAAAAGCAAACAAATGACGTGGCAACAACAGTGTCAAAAAGCTCATTTCAAAGGCATCAGCTTCAAAGCTAAAATAATGAATTTTGACTTCGTTAAATTTTTATCGTGTGTTTATTCTCCTACTCATTTCGGGCTAAATTTGACACGCCGTTTATCAAGGCGGAGTCTAAAAAGGAATGCAAATGACTACATTCTAGGAATATCCATTACTTTACATGAAAATTCAGAGCTACTCTTGGGTATTCCATAAAAAGATATTGGACTATTTAATCATACTAGCAGCAGCAGTCGCCTAAATTAGTTATTATACAAAAGAAAAATGGCATAATGATTTATTGGGTCCAACTAGTGTTATTTCACGGATCCAGCTGATAATAAAGACACAGAACTTCGTTTATTGCTTTCAAATGGCTAGTTTGTTAATAAGCAACAGACAGATCAAATATGAAATAAATAAATAAATATCTTACGCTTTGCGGATTGGCAACAGACTGGAGCATGGAAGATTAAAATACCTTATTCCAGGCAACGGCAACAGGAATGGAGTACAGAGAACATACTGGCAATTTCTTTTAAATCCCTGAATTTGTTAATTAAATTTGAAAGATCTTACGCTTTGCCGGTTAGCAAAACATTGCTTTTATATCCCTGAGATTTGTATATACAGTAAAACGCCGCGATCACGAACCCCTAGCTATAAAGAACGAAACTTTTGTCCTATCAGGTTTCCTACATGTTTAATGCTAATCTCCAAGAGTATGAAAGTCGAATGTGACGAAGTGTATGGATATCTGCAGCTGATACTTTTATTTTTCGTCTTTCTTCAAAATATCTGCAAGTTTTAACGTAAAAAATTACTAACCGTTAAAATCATCCATATTTAGGATATTAGATTTCATATTCCACTCGTAAAAGAATACACTTTTTTATATTTCTGTTTTTTTCTTTTATCCTTACCTCCACTTTTCTCTATGTTCTAAACAAAAGTTATGAGAGAAAGCTGTGAAATCGAGAATGAGATGATACAATAAAGAGAAAGATGATACAATAAACATATCTTAGGTCGTGATACGGTGCACACGACCAATAAACGAAAACACGTGGATAGGTTTTCTGATTCCACTCAAATTCCTTGACTAAGCTGCTAGAAAGAGTTATATTCAAGCCTCATATTGTGCAGGAAATTTTGAAATTTTCGCTGTTAAGAGTACGAGGAAGTAGTGGATATTCTTAGCTTGTTTTACAGTTGGTTCTTCTTTCAGGGAACGAAATTCTTTTATTCTTATCGGTATGTTTTTAGTGTTCCCCAAGTTCTAGTTTCCGAATACGGGTTTCGCATTCTTTTCGTCTTTTGCAAGACTCAGGATATTCTTAATAAAGGTTATTGAATCTCTGCGTTGCAGCCATATATATGCTGGGAAAAATTCTTGCGATCTCACTGGACATTGTATAAGACACGTAAGATGATAAAATCATCTCCCTTTTCCACCTTTCCAGAAAAGCAAAACTCTCACATATTCTTTGGCAAATCAATATGTACTGTGTTTCTGAGTCAAAAAGTCATTAGCATGGCGAGCTGTAAAAGTTTCTGAGTTGAAAATAACGTGAAGATTATTTGAAGAATACAAAAATGATTGTAACCAAATCGATATCTGCCAGAAGTACAATTTTTGTAAATCTATAGTTGGTACGAAAAAATTAAAACTCTGCATTTTCTGCTCATGAAAATAATTTGGATACGAGGAAAATTCTGAGAAATATGAAGCACAAGGAAGCTGAAGAAGTACTGCTAAAATGCCATTCAAAAGTATCAAAGAAGCCAAATCTGAACAAATATTTCAGATAAAGGACAAAAAATTTGCAGGGAAAAGAATGAACATCAAATTTAATAGCTAAATGGTTACAGTAATTTATTAAATCTTAATATAATTTAAAAAAATAGATTCATTACTCACTTCTTTTAATAGATGTAGCTATGTTAATTGTATTTTTCCTCTCTTCATCATACGCTTTTTACACGTTTTTGTGAGATGATGCATTTTCATTATTGGATCGGATATAGCGAATCAAATTTCCGCATCTTTGAAATTCCTTACATCGGGGTTCGACTACAGTATATAAATTGCATTTTAAACTAGTTTGTATACCCTTTCCTGCTGTTATAAGTAACTGCAAAGAGTCCTGTAAAACCTCTGTTCCTCCTCTAGGCAGATTTTGTTTTGTGTTTGGTTTGATGTAATTCTGGACCTCGTTTTAAGACAGCTTACCTTATACCCGAAGACTTGATGGGTTCACCTTTACCGAGGGTAGGGGAGATTGTTAAACCCGAATAAAAGAGGAACTAATATATACAAAAAGAAATTAATTATCATATTATGTTTTAAACCTGATTTCGTCTAAGTTGTCTGCATTCTTAATAACCTCTAGTATATTGTAGCGAAATAACCAGCTGCGGTAAGATAGCTTCCCCGTTAGGGTTGCCAGAAAATGTTAAGGAAAGTCAAGATTGTCAGATTTGGTGCAAAATCGCTCATTTGGCGACGAAATTCGCGATATGCCATAGATGGAACCGGGATATATTAGAACGAATTCTTGGAGGTTTGCCTTACAATGTTCTCGATTGCAAGTCAAAAGCTATACAAACCCTACCTGTACTCGAAGTAAAAGTGCATCGTCGAGTATATCGCGAGTTTTATCGTGAAGAGTATCTTGAGTGTGTTCAGCTTCGAGAGTGATCGACCGAGTCGGGAGCTGTATTTAGTGTTTAGCCGTGAAGCCGTCTTCACCGTTATAGCCTGCTGTGTTGCTGATTGTTTAAGCGCATTTATCGTAGTTTTTCGACGATTGTAAATGTGTCTTTGAAACTCTCCTGTGAAATACTGGAAAATAAATTGTGCTCCGATTGTTCCTCAAGTGTTGTAGTCAATTACTCCCAATCCACGAACCCGTTGAACGCAACAATATATATATTTCTTGTATAATTATAGTGCAAGGATCAAACTTGTCGCATATTTATTGCTTCATAAGCTTATAGAGTCATTAGGTTTATTCCGGTCAGGTTAGGCTATTCTATTATAATAAAAAACACAATGTCTAAGGGAAGAGATGCCTTCCGGAGAGCTTTCTAAGGAAAACTGATTCGTACTCACGTTACAGCGGGGAAAACTACTGAAAACAACCCCACAACCAGTCTCTTCATTTGGGTTCGAAACCAGGCCTAACTTCTTTTATTTAGTTACCTTAACCTCTCATCCATTGTAAGTTTATTTAGAAGCATTCGTTTAACATAAATAAATTCAGCTGTGCTCTCACTAGGATTCGGACTCCTTACCTTCCGGTCCCAATCCCCTCCCCGGGGTCGACAGAGAGACTCTGCGAAGCTACTGCCTAGGATCTGTACCTAAGCAGTCTCGGCCACGAGGTATACAAATCATGAACGTAGTGGCCCTTAAAGGCCCTGCAAAGATGTATTATTGGTCGGCGCGGTGGTCTGGCAAGGTACTGCCCGGCGACCCAGGTACTGCCTGGGGGTGGTGCCCCGAGTATGCTGGCTAATGTTCTTGCGACGGGCAGCCCATGTGACTGGCAGATAGCAAATCACAGACAACGATCAGTATCGCAAAAGCGATGCGTCTCTCTCTCCAATGTGCAAGGGCAGGGGTTGAACCCCTGTGGCTGGTTCGGGAACTTTTAGTGTCATTTAGTTGATGGAAATAGGAATGCCCATAAAGAGTTACCTTCCGATTGTCAGCAGGGCGTGCTTTCGAATTACACCACAAAGACACGAACTGAGGAAGGAGAAAAGTGTTTACATTCTTTACCACTTAAAAGGCAGAGGCGACGAAGCAGCCCCACCTGCCAAATCCACGCGATGAAAAATTATCGTTCACCACTTTTCAGTTTGGGTGTACTTATTGAACCATTTTTCAAAACCTTTTTGGACTTGGGAAGCAAAAAAATCAGTAACGCCGTTTCGTACCCACTCGGCTATTTATGGGCTTCAATCAGTTATGGAGTTTCAATTTATAAGATTAGTAACGTTCATAAAGGTGGCCTTTCTATCAATGCATTCAACCAATACTGCTTGGCTTTCAATCAATACTGCTTTCGAAGGGAAAAAAAACTCTTCCCTCCTATCCTCCGCATCGTGAAGAGAGCCAAATTTTTCCTTATCTGCTTACAGTGTGTTTATGGCATCAGTTAAAAGTGCATTCTTTAGCATTAAATTTGCCACTATTTATTATTACGTTTTAGTCATTAATGTTTATCTATTTTTTCACCCGAAATATTGCGTACAGGGAAATTTTCGATTGATTTCCTGAGATGATTTATTTTTCTAACTTTACTGCTAATTGTTACGCGAAGTTTGATTTATATTGTAAAATAAATAAAAAAATAATTTATCCACCTTTGTTTAGTCTTTATTTAATATATTTATTGGTTAATTTCGTTTAATTTTATTGCCAAGTCTCAAAATGTAGTGTTGCGTTCGTACAGGATTTATTCTCTACTTTTTAATTCTCCCATCCTCATTCCCATGCAATTATACCATAGCGTATTTCACGCGTTTACTTATTTCATTCGTTACAGAATCTGCATTATGGGCGATACGGGATTGTACAGTTCTGCAGCCAGCAAATTCACCATACGCAGTTATGCATGTCATCATCCACAAAAATGCTGCAAGCGTACAGGATATTGCCGCAAATCCAGAGACTCGGAGCTATTCAGTATAAATTGGCTAGGAAAACGCACCTCAAATTGAAGAGGAGATAGAAATTTTGGAAGCTGAAATCTAAATCAAACCACCGCTTGGCTGCTTACAATAATACAACTACGGCGAACAGTTGTTGAATACAGTTCGGAAACCACTGAATTTGTGAACAAACCACATAACACAAGCAATAAGGCTAAAACGTCAATATATCACCTTTCGGGGCCTAAGATATCTTTGCAAAACCAACCGAAAAATCCGCTACTACAAAAGAATATTTCAATCTGCTATTGCAGGTGCGACTGAGCTGCATTTGTTTCTCATTTCCTGCACGTATCAGAATTATTTACTTTTCAGAGGTAAGGGAGTTCAATATTTACTTTATACTATTCGCGCATTCCTTCTATTATTCGTGTGATCCATACTGTGATATACTAGTTGATGGTAAATGGTTGTGCATGATAAAAAGGCTCTAACTCCACTCTTAGAAACTGCGGCTCAGATGGCCACATTTTTGACATCAACTAACTTCTGAATTCCTCACATGGGCAAGCAGATATATGCATTGCGTTCAAACATGCATGCATTCAAACAACAAACAGATTTCATTTAAATTTCTCGTCTAGTTTGACTTCTGCTCCGCTGACGAAATGTGAAAAAATATTGCGTGAAGCGAATGAGAGGGTTGGATAAGTAATATTGCTACGGATTTTGCATTTAGTTAGATATTTTTAATAGAATTATAATTAAAATTGTTTTATTTCCTCGTGCAATGCAACGCGTGACAAATTTTAGGAGAAAGTTAAGCAGGAAAAGTAAAAATATAAGAGCACGTGTATTTAACATTGAATAAAAGTTGATCTCTGTAATAGATATTTAATTTAAATAAATGTAATTGAGTAGCCGTAACCGTAATTTTACTCTTTTTGCTATCTAGATATTGCTAGAACTCTCTCGCATGACTGATTTCAAAAGCTACAAAAGCCGGAAAGAAACATTTCAGCTCAGTAGTTGTTTAAGCGAGCTGTTGTTGTTTACTTAGTTGCCGTAATTTTGTGATCGGATTAGCTTCGTTGTGTGCCTTGGATTGCGTTCTATTTAAGGTTTTAGTAGTTTAAAATATAGCTATTGCTTATCTTGCGTGATATTGTGATATTGTACGAATATCTTTGAGGAATAATCCAGAGTTTTTATTATATTTCTTGTGATAATTAATAAATTTTATTGATTTTTATCGGACGTGTGCATTCAATCTACCACGAACCGTACGCGCGCAACACGTTTTGGTGTCAGGAGTGGGATTGAATGCCAATAACAAGAACGATAGAATTACAGTTAAGGCAGTTGATGGCAACCTTTGCTGCATTTAAAGACGAAATAAAAGCAGGCCAAGAAAATATGAAAGCGAGCCAAGAATCCGTTAAAGAAAAGATGGATGGTCAAGAATCAGTTAAGGAAGAGATGAAAGCCGTTCAAGCTGGTCAAGAAGAAATGAAAAAGGAAATTGCCTACATAATAGAAAACAAATTTGACGCTATGGAAGGCCGATTAGACGTCGTTGAAAATAAAGTTGGACATATTGAAGAAAAAGTTTCTTCTGTCAAAGATCAAATAGAAGGGAAAGCTTCGGTCGTGGAACGACGTATTTGTTACAGAGTTTCTCCTGTCAAAGAACAAATAGAACAACAGATTGATGACAGGGTTTCTGGAGTCTCCAAAGAATTCGGTTCTTAAAAAGAAATTCGCAGAGACAGCAGGGAGCAATTCTGATGCTTTTAATGTTTGACCCATGCCTGCTCGTCCTTCTCTGAAGCTATTCACGTAAGAAAAGACAAAATTTCCTATAGTAGCGAAAGCGAATGAATGGGATTCCTAAGCTAAGGCTTGTCATCTCACCGCTTCTCTGAGAGCAAAAGCTGCGGATATTCTTCAAACTCTTCCAGAAAACCAAAGGTTAGATTTCGAAGCTCTGTCCAGCTGTTTCGAAGCGCTTTGGGGAGAAATGTTTGAAAGACTACAGCAGGCTTCAATTAAAATCTCGCCACCAGAAGCCCACTGAAACATTCCAGGAACTCGCCACAGATGTCGTGCCACCTCGCCTTTAAGAAGTGCCCGAGAGAAACAAGGGAAATCCTGTCCCTGCAATTTTTCATAGATGGCATCTGGGACTCCGAAATACAGAAAGCTCTACGAATGGCGGATTTCAAGGACTTAAAAAGCGCTCTAGTGTACGCCATGAAATTCGAGGCAGCCCAGCAACTCGTACAGACCGCCACCCACTGAGAGCTGCTCACATCGAAAAGCCAGAGGATCAAATCAAGAGTTCTGCTAGTCTAGACGATTTAACCAGACAACTGAATGCCCTGAGACGGGATATTAGTGACAAGAAACAGACCCTAAAGTGTTGGATCTGTGGTCCTCAAGGCCACATACGACGGAACTGAAGAACACCCTACGGCCCAGATGTAAAGACCGCTCCTAGCAAGAAACAGGGAAACTAATTAGTGGCCATCTGGCGGGGTGGAGGTTGTCAGGTAATGAAAAGCTCCACTTTAATTAAGCTTCGGATTTCTGAAGTCGACTAGATTTTGAGTTGGCTATCGCTGTTTGAATGAGGTCACAGATAAAGACAGTTACTCTCTTCCTAGAATTGACGACATTGACACTCTTT
>KK113540.1:143511-297172 GCA_000611955.2 Stegodyphus mimosarum | reverse complement strand
ACTCTTTCTGGAAGCAAGTGGTTTCGACACTTGATTTAAAGAGCAGGTATTGGAAAGTAGAAATACATCTTCATAACAGAGAAAAGACGGCATTTACTACCGGACAAGGACTTTGGCAGTTCAATGTGATGCCGTTTGGACTATGTAATGCGTCGACAACATTCAAACGTCTCATGGAGACTATTTTGAAAGGTCTTTCATACGAAGCCTATTTGATATACCTGGATGACATCCTTATCATCTGGAAGAGTTTTGAAGAACATATAGAAAATCCTAGGAAGGTGCTCCAGAAACTCAAAGAATCCAATCTAAAGTTGATTCCCGCTAAATGCAAATTATTCAGACAGTAAATGACGTACTTCGGACATGTCATCTCTGCGGAAGGTCTGTGCACGGATCCTGAAAAGTGTCAGTCGTTAAACACTGAAAACGTCCCAAAAATGTCCATCAGTTGAAAAGTTTCCTGGGGCTTTGCACCTACTATAGGAGATTTGTGAAGGACTTTTCCTCCGTCGCAAGACCTCTTCACAAACTGGCAGAAAGCAAACAAAAGTTCTTGTGGACAAAATAAGGTGAGATTGCATTCGACAACTTGAAGGAAGCTTTAACATCGGCTCAAATCCTGAAGTATCTCAGCTCGATAAACCATTTATTCTTGACACGGATGCGAGCAATGAGAGCGTTGGTGCTGTTTTGTGCTAAGAAATAGACGGCCAAGACCGTTCCATAGCCTATTGCAGCAACTGCCTATCAAAACCGCAGAGAAATTACTGTGTCACTAGAAAAGAGCTGCTCGCAATAGTTAAAACCGTAGAACATTTCCATCGTATCTCTACGGAAGAAAATTTCTACTCCGCACGGATCATGCTTCGTTGACCTGGCTTCTCAATTTCAAGAATCCTGAAGGTCAAATAGCGCGGTGGATACAGAGACTCGAGGAATATGATATCGTTATTCATCATCGGAAGGGAACATCACATGCAAATGCCGACGCCCTGTCCAGAAGACCTTGTCCAGAAAACTGCCGATTTTGTTCCAGGGTCGAAGCTAAATACCGGCTGCCTAATCCAGTCGCCCGACACATTACAACATCAACTTCGGCTGATCCAGACCCATGGAGGGAGAAAGAAGCCAAGAAAGACCAGCTGGAAGACGGTGACATTAAATCCATAATTAATTTAATGGAGACCTCAGACAGAAAACCTACCTGGCAGGATATTTCGAGCTATGGTTTCAAGACAAAACAATATTGGGCTCTCTGGGTCTCACTTCATATTCAAAACGGTGTCTTGCACCAAAAATTCGAATCGGATGATGGGAAGGCTTTCCGATGGCACCTGATACTTCCAAGATCTCGGAGGCCGCACTTCCTTAAAGAACTACATAGCAGCCGTACCGGAGGCCACTTCGGAATAATGAAGACCTTGCAGAAAGTTTCAAGAGTGCTTCAACTGGAATAATGCAAAGGATGACGTACAAAAGTGTTGGCGATCTTGCGATACTTGTGCGGGTCGGAAAGGACGAAGAAACGCAGCCGAGGCAAGCTGAAACGTTACAACATAGGAGCGCCTTTTGAACGTATCGCCTTTGGCATCTTGAGATCACTGCCACGAACTGGTGATGGCAAGAAATACATCCTCCTTGTCATTGATTACTTCACCAAGTGGCCTGAAGCGTATCCTATTTCTGAACAAGAGGCTGCCACAGTAGCAGGGGTAATGATACAACACTGGATTTCCAGGTTCGGAGTGCCTCTTCAATTACATTCTGATCAAGAAAGGAATTTTACTTCGGCTATAATCAAAGAGCTCTGCAAGCAACTCGGCATTGATAAAACCCAAACGATACATTTACATCCTCAGTCGGACTGCATGGTTGAGAAATTTATTCGAACCATCCTTGATAGTCTCTCATCGGTGGTCTCCAGAAACTAGCAGGACTGGGACAAGAAGTTACAACTATTTTTACTGGCTTACCGCAGTGCTGTCCACGAGACTACCGGCTATTCTCCATCTCAGACGCTTTTAAGTCGTGACCTTCGTCTGTCTTGTGATTTCTTGTTTAGTTGCCCTCCGGATGCGTCTTCATTGCCTGAGGAATACATCCAAGGTCTCCACGCTCGGTTTAAAGTAACGCACAATTTTACACGACATCCTGTCAAATTGGTTACGGAGCAGATGGCGATCCGATACAACACAAGAGCTAGTGTACATCGATTAAAAGAAGGAGGCAAGGTGGTGTTGTGGAATCCGACTCCACGAAAAGAACTCTGTCCTAAACTACAGTCATCTTAGTATAGTCCATACACAGTCCTAAATAGGCTGAATGACGTCAGAGTTCGGATCCGTAAGTCATCGAGCTCTAAACAAAGTAAGCCTAAAGTCGTTCATTACGACAGGTTAGCTCGTGCTGTGTTGTTTCTTATGCTCACTTGTCTGACGTAGTTAGCCCAAGCCCACGAAATTCCTTGTAGCTAGGAGCGCTAGATTACGCCTGTCGTTGTCAACAGCGTTGAACAGCTAACAGGTGACAGTGCGATTCGGCCGAGTTCCGTTCCCAATTTCGATGGAGAGCACCCTGGGGAGGGACGGGTCCGAGGGTGTCTCACCCCTCTTCCCTTCCACCAAGCCATACGAGAGGACTTTCGACTCATCGCGTATTTAGAGTGCCGCCATGCCTCACCGATACTATACATTTACAAACATCCATGCCTTCTCTGGGATTCGAACCCAAGCCCTTCTGCAAGGCAGTCAGCGACCACTATACCGGTTTGGCTGCGGTTAGCTCCTTACTATGGCCATAGTACGTAGTGTTCATAATGTAAATAGGGATAATGGTCCTTTCTGTTTCTAAATTTGTATTTGACTTGATTTGTGTTTAGTATCTGATAGATTTTGATTTGTTTTAAGTTACGTATTGCAATTATTGTTTATGTTGTTTGTTATTCTAATGTAGTGTGTATTATTGAATTGATGCATTAGTTCTAAATATGGCTTCGTGTCCAGGGATTGCACTGCCCGGGACGTGCAGTCCTTGGGAAGGGGGCAGCGTTACGAATTACGTATTTTGTTAGATTTTTTTTAGCAGAAATATACTTAAAGTTGTTAGTTGTTTTATTTTCCCATGCAATGCAGCGCGTGAGAAATTTTAAAAAAACGGAAAAGTAAAAATACAAGAGCACGTGCATTTAACATTGAATCTGCGCTTTGAATTGCTTTCTATTTAACGTTTTAGTTGTTTAAAAAATAGCTACTGTTTATTTTGCGTGATATTGTACGAATACCTTTGAGGAATAATCCAGCGCTTTTGTTATATTTCTTGTAATAAAAATAAATTTGATTAGCTTTTATCGAACTTGTGCATTCCATCTATCAAGAATCCGTACGCATGTGGAGAAATGAACTTTTATTATATTGTAATAATATTAATCAGATTGCAGTCTGACAGGTACAAAACGAGGACAAAGTTGAGAAAGTTGCAGATCAGTAAGCAATTCAAGACGTTTTTCGCAAAATATGACGAGACAGGAAATATTGAAGTTGCTTTAGCAAGAAGCGTGTTGCTAAGGTTATCTGCCATTACAGTTGAGAGTCTATCCAAATAATTAATTACTCACTATAGCCCCGGTAATAAATCGGAAAAACTGCACTTGAAATCATGATCAGCATAGAGTATTGGTATATCCTCAATGTTATTGTTTCGAACAAAATCCTATAATGTCATGTATTAATTCGTGCAGCAGAACGAAAATAGCAGACTTCACAAACGCTGTCGTGAATGTAATTGATGATAACGGATTGATGTCCGTTGCATTTGGATTACAGATGAGGCTCTTTCTTATGGATTCGTTAATTAACAAAATTCGAGCGTTTGGGAACAGAAGATCCACACGTGTCTAATTCAGCAACTATTTAAGGTAAAAAATGTGATTGTCAGAGCCACAATTTCTAACAGCAAAACCAGAGCTTTCTTATTATTCGGAGAAAGGTAATTTTAGTACAGTCCATCCCCTTGTAGCAGTTTTTTGCACTGCTATACATCACAGAAGAACAAGCCATAAAAAGTTCTTGCTTCGCGCAAGATAATGTCCGCCCACCTAGTTTGGTTTAGTCGATTATAGTAAAGCACACTTGGACCATCTGTCTAAGGGAAGGGATGCCTTCGTTTTACGGTAAACTGGCTCGTAAAACGTTACACACCGCCCACATGGAATTTGAACAGCTGGTACGTTATTCACGCGACTCCATATAGTGAATAATAGCTGAATGGTTTGCGTTTAGACTAGGTTGCGTGTAGCAGCATATTGAAGAAAAACACATTTATTATAAATCTAGAAGAAGCTCTAGCAATATAATACTTCAATTGTCAATTATTATTTAATGGATAGAAATTGTTAGTTATAAGTAAGTTACTGTCTTCATTACGTGAGAAGCCTGCTAGCGGCAAGAGCCTCTCTAATCGAAAGTCTTAGAGAGTTCTTAGTTAGTTAAGTATTTGCTTTATCTGGAGCAGTTTGTAGAGGAAATTAGTCAGTCCTTTTAATTCTTCGGTTGCATTTTACGCCATCTGATTCGTTATATTTGAAGGCGGCTTCAAAAGAGCTATAGAATCATTAACCATCCGGCCATCTGAATTCGAGATGCCTTTATAAGAGACATGGTGCAAGTCACTAAAATTCCCTAACAACCATGAAATTATCGTTTTTGTAATGTCAAATGCAGGTATTACTGAACAAGTTATTACTTTTGCAATGTCACAGCATGTCGTCTGATACCTCGTAACAGTTCCAAAACTGCAACTTAATTCTGCGCACGCATGAATTTCTTATCCAAATGTGGTCCGCCGCAAACTCCTTCTGTCATACCTTTGCTTCCAGAATATTTCAGTAATAGAGTCGCTGCTTTCAGCGATTCCATGAAGCAACGCGTTTCTTATGGCTTGTTCTTTGATGGCGAACTGGATAGCCTCGTCCTTATATTCGCCATATTTCAATCCATGCGATTTCCTTCTGTGGGGCAATGCTGAGGCGTTTTATTAACCATGAAAGGGAGACCTTCTGTCTTCTAGGACTGGGAGCCCCCTCCATGGGTGAAATGTGGGGCGATGTGAAAGACAGAATATTCAGAAGAAATACAATATCACTTCTTCCTACATCTGTAATGCATGCAGATCAATTATCAACAATGCTTTGTGAACAAGGGGCCGAAAGTTTCTCTGTTTTGGTACAGCAGGTGATTCTTGAGAATGGTAGCCATTTCAAAAGCCTTGCGTCATGACTTTGTTTAGTCGTTACGAATAAAGTTTCATCTCGAATGCACAGCCATCTATTTTCAAAAATATGAGACTTTTTGGAAATCATTTTAAGTAAGTTTTACTGATGTCCAATAAACATACATTTAATTTTATCCTTTTATCACCAACGGTTTCCGAAAAATTCTTCTTTAAACTTCAGTAATACGTTTTGAGGCAACCTATAATATACAGTCTATAACATACCTATGAATAATAGTGATATATAATAACGAATACTAGTGCATTTTTTATTTTGTTTCCGTAGTTTCGTAGCTGATAGTTGGTGTTTTAGCATAAATGCCCACGAACAAGTCCATGTGCTAAAATGCAGGTATGGAAAACTTTATGCTCACTCTTGCAAACGCTAATAGTAATAAATTTCATATTAATATCTTTCTTAGTATAAAATGCACGAAATAAGTACTCAAATATACTAAAGAAAGGACGAAGTTATTTTAAACATAAACTATTTGTAGATGCCAGTTAGAACATCTAGCTACGAAAAAACGATAGAATTCAAATTATTCGGATCTTTTGAGGCCCCCTGTGGGATGAATTTAAATTTAGTATTAATTTATTTACTTATTTAGATTAACCAAATACTATCAAAGGGCAATATAATGATAATTTATATATAATACTGTAATGTAACTATAAATATATAATAATTATTTGGCTAAAATGAAATATCAGGTGCTCGTCAAATTTGGTGATTTCATTGTTAGATAATGATTTTAATCTGGTAAACTTTCTTCGATTATAGGTACTGATTTTATTCTGACAACTTTTTTTTTGGACAAGCCGAATATATGGGATTGTGGGATATTTTTTTTTATCTCGGTCAAGTGTTTTCTGTTTTTGAATACTATTCATTATTTAAAAATTGTGTATTTTTAAGCAGGTGAAAATGCGTTCTTTGTGTTACTTTAATTCAGCTGGAATATTCGATTGTCTCAACTGTTGTTGTCAAATTTGTGATCATGACCGATAAGTACGATTTACGTTTTACTTTAAGATCACCGGTGATTTGGTATACAGCCAGCGAACAATGGCAAGGTTGATCACCATGCCCGGTTTATATAGTTCTATAATTTTTCTTAGGCGAAAAGAGATAAGAGAGCGAAAAGAGATTAAGAAATAAGAGAATTTTTTAGCGAAAAGAGATACGATTCTTTAAGAGAAAAGAGAGAAGAGATTTCCTTAAGCACTCTTTAAATAAGGAAAGCAACAGGGCAAAAACTCCGAATTTTTTTTTTTGATGTACTAGAGGTACTTCACATTCCTAAATCGTGTTTTTTTCTTGATATATTAATAATGTTTGGCAGCTTATAATGAATACTGATAAGTTAACGATCTTTAAAAAATTGCCAAATTTTACCCGATAAATGTCATTTACTTTTTTAGAGGCTATTAAAGTGAGACGCTTTTATCGTTGACTGTTTTAGAGGCTATTAAAGTATAATTTATAAAATTCTATAAAACAAGTAAAGTGATTGTTTTGTTTTTAAAGCACTATGTATAACACTCAGGCATGTCAGATCAACACATAAGCACTCTTATTATAGCTTAAAAGCAATAAATAGACGCCACTCGTATATAAAGAATACTAACTTCTTCCATAAGTAATCCTGCTTTAACGAGATTAGCCATGAACTTCTTCCTCCAAGCTTCGTGTTTGTGAGTCCTGGGATTAAGCCTATCGTCATAAACATCCTCATAAACCAGAACATAATCTGAAAAATGAAAACGATATCATTTAATTATCAATTACCGTAAATAATTCATGTTTCAAATTATCATTAGAATATCGTTGCTTGCATTAAAATATATATTACGCAAAGAACAGTAATTTTATCGCAATGATTCAGCGGATTTTGTTAGATTTGTCGAATATGAAATTAAGTCACGAATTTCAGATATTTTTCTTATCATTTTCTAACTTCGAAGGTATTTATTACATTCTTTTTCGTATTTTTGTAAATTCCTGCACATATTTAAATTCATTTGATAGTACTGTGCTGTTTCTGTCTATTGTTGTAGTATTTAGTTTTGACTATTGCCGTAATAATAATTATTTTCATTGAGTTATTTGTCTTTTACATTTCATATAATAGAGTTAACATTATTTTTAATTGAATTTTGCAACCACATGTTTTAAAAAAAAGTATTTATTTCTTATGCACAATTATAGATCCTTCAATTTTGAGTCCAACGAAGTTTAAATTGCTAAAATAGTTCAACTAGAACGCAAAATGTTGTCAAAAACGCTCTAACATACGTCGGCAGCAAGTTTCGCCACCAAGATGATGACATATGGCGATTTATCGCCAACATAGCGACTTTCTGGAAATTTATAGAAAACGCATTTCTGAAGCTTTAGGATTCATCATTCCTGAAGCTCCCAGAAGACTGTGCTGCACCACATTAATACCGCTTCAAACCAGTGCCAATTAGTTATGAATCAGCTATGAGAAATGGTTCAAATAGAATTAGCTGATTACGTTTTAAAGTTTAATCTGTGAGTCTTTTGGGGAATTAATGATATTGTTGCGTTGTACGGGTTCGTAGATTTGAGAGTATCCGATGAAAACACGATGCAGAACAATAAAAAGCACAATTTATTTACAAGAATCACTATTTACAGCACAGTTCCAAAATTACCTTTAAAAACGTCGAAAATCTACAATAAATACGCTGAAACAATCAGCAACACAGCTTCAGGCTGTAACTGTAAAGGTAGCTTCACGGCAACACTAAACTTATAATAAAATACCGTGGAACAATCACCAATCCACTGTCAAGCTATACTGTACAGGTAGCTTCACGGCAAAGCACTATCTCGATCGCTTTCCGTTCACCAAAACTCTCGCGTAGCAGCTATTCTCACAACTAATCACACTGCTCGCAACACTTCACAATACTTCACAATCTGCTTCACAATTAACTCCACAATACTTCACAATCTCTCAACTTACTTGCAACTAACTTCGCAACTCGTAACAACTAACTAGCTCTCAGAAACGCAAGGGTTTATATAGCTTTTCTTTAAGTTCGACACGTTTCGAGAAATATCTCGACAGGAAGTTATTCTAGAAGCTTCCCGATTGGACCATGGGATATCGCCGATTTGGTCGCCCTCCCATACACTATTTTATGGCAACCCTAGTGCTATGCTGGAAAGCTTACATACAGGCGCAACCGCCGAATTTTTCGTAACAATATTTCTCACGAGCTAAGGAGGACTTGCTTAATATTCGGGTTTTCCTTTGTCAGGACTGAGTGTTCGGTGCATATTCTTGGCGAACATCTTCGTGTAAATCTTAAGTCCTGATCTTGAACAGGGAGCTGAATGCAGCTATGTACCATGGTAGAATACTGTGATTAAGTGGTAGAATAACTATACGTAAGAAGGATTTGAAATCCTCTTTTATTAAACCACAATTATTTACAGCCACTTCCCAACTCGGGAGGGATACAAAAAATAATGACCCCCACTTGGGTCTAAACTGAACAATCAGATAATTTAAACTAAAACTAATTAGAAAT
Organism: Stegodyphus mimosarum; assembly: GCA_000611955.2. Lineage (NCBI taxonomy): Eukaryota > Metazoa > Arthropoda > Arachnida > Araneae > Eresidae > Stegodyphus > Stegodyphus mimosarum. Next base: position 288,334 of record KK113540.1, on the reverse strand, counting down.
TAAGTAGTCGTTGCTCACAGAACTATAAACGCGAGGTTGGCCTCTAAACTAAATGGTGCGTAGCAAGATTTAACTAACACTAACGCACTTAGAATTACTTCAATAAGTAATAGCGTAACAGCGCTATGGCTTAGAATTTAAATGCTAGCTAATCAGGCGAACGTCGAATAGAATAACAGTGGTCTGAGACTAAAAGCTCTCTCACACTGAAAGGTTTCTACCTTTCGTTTAAATATATTAACTTGGCTCCACTTCAAATTAGCATAAAGCTGAAACGCGCGCTTATTCTAACGGGAAGTTGAAATGAGAACAGATAGAAAAGGAAAAATTAAAATAAAACTTTGTTACTTTAACTAAAACCTTACACCTTTAGCTGTTTACAACTATTTTTCTGCTCCGTAGGGTTATTATTTGTGACTAGCTGTAGTAGTCGACGCTGTCTGAACTTTAGGAAGAGTAAAGAGGCTTCATTTAGGGGAGGATGGAAGTAGATTTTTCGAACTCTCAGGTAGACAGCGATTTCTCTCTTATTTTGGTTCAAAATTTGATCTAATATATTGATAAACTCGAATACAACTGTAGAAAACTGTAGAACTAACACGGCGCCATGTAATGATTTTAGTAAAAAATGTTACTTGTTTAATCCGTTATGTCTTTCTTCGATTTCGTTTGGTTTTTTTAATTACAGTGAAGCACACGAGGATTACTTGCCTAAGTTCCCTTAAGAATGCCTTCCTATAGGATTTTCTAAGGAAAACAGTCTCCATACACGTTACAGGTGGGGAAACACGAAAACGCCTATGCAACCAGCCCGTTCGCTGGAATTCGAAGTCTGGTCCGAATTGCATGTATTCAGTCGCTTTACCGCTCGGCCACTACTGGACGTCTTCTTTCGGGACCGATTTCTTCACCGCTTTCGAAATATTCGAGAAAAACCTAACATACAATGCACTTAAAATTTTGCTTTAAAGGCTCTACACTGTTCTGGAATGTTCTGAAGTATTCTAAAGAGTAAATGAACACGGCACCATGTAACGGATTTAGTAAGAACTGATAGCGGAAAGGCGACAACGATAAGATAACTGGCGTGATTTCATAATTTAAACAGTGCAGAAATATTTATGTTTTACAAATTCGTTGCTTAATATATATAACTTCTACTGATAGCAAGAAAGCAACGACGGGGACGCGAACTTAAGTGACACGTAAGCGTTGTAATTGAAACACTCTGAGTGTAGACCGGGTGTGTGGATTTCAAAATCTTATGTAGGCCATGAATTTCCTTATGTTTTGAAGTCCAAGTGTGCAAAATTTCATCAGGATAGGAATAAAATTGTAGATTTGTATGAATTACAGACACACACAAACAAACAAGCAAACACTCTTCTTTACATAAATAGATGGTTTTAATGAATTCAGCTGGTGTAATTTTACGGGTCCAGCTAGTAAGTTATAATGCACAAAATGATATTGCGTTTATTATTTTTAAATCGATTTCTTTATTAATTAAAAAACTAATAATTTTGAAATTACACTTTACCAAAGGACAACAAACTGCCGCGTATAAGATAAAACTATTTTAATTTGGTTAGTGGCAACACATTTCTTTTAAATCACCGAGTTTGTTTAAACTTAAAAGAAAATCAAATAACAACGCAACCCTTTCATACCACAGGAACATAAATATATTACGCTTTGAAGCGCGCTTGAACAACAGGGATGTTGCTGTTTTTTTTTGCCCTGTTGCCTCTGCAAAGCTTCTAAATCGCTGTTTTTTTAATCAAAATTCATCGACTTCGTAAAAAATCTCTATTTATGAAGAGGGTGAATCCTGCGGAGGGGAAATATTACGTAGAATCATATGCACACAATGACATTCCTCTTAGTTTAAAGATAAGTATCCAGTATTCATCAAAATCGGAATAAAACAGCAGATTGAAATTAAATATACACAAACAACCGGGCAGTCTTCTTTATGCATACAGATAAATTGTCAGTTTCTTTCCGTTGAACTAGAAAAATTATTTAAAACGACACCGCAAACTGTAGTTCGCAACAGTAACATTAACTTGCTTACAACTTACACCGAAAGCATAACGTAAATGAATCTTGCTCCAAATTACAAGATAAGCTTGGAACTTTTAATTACTATGCCTAGTCAAATCTAGGTATGCTGCCTAGCCGGGATAGTAGTTAGTGGCCTTGACTTTGTACTGAAGGGCCCGGCTTCGAATCCCAGAGAAGGCACAATGTTTGTAAATGTATAGTGTCTGTGCGGTATGGAGGCACTCTAAATACGCGGCGAGCGAAGACTCCTCTCAAGACGGTGGTGGTAGGAGAAGAAGGGTGGGGGACCGTCTCCGCGGATGCTCTTCATCAAAATTGGCGGGCGGAACTGAGCAAAGTCGTATTGTCTCCTGCATGGTGCTCAAAGCTCTTGCCAACGACAGGCGCAATCTTGCAATCCTTGCCACGATGAAATTCGAAAGCTTGTTCTGATGTTACAATCAGACACGTGAGATAAGTCACAACAACGAAAACAAATAACACATTCATTAGACCCTGGGATGCTTTCTTCAAAATCCAGGGGGTAAATCTGGCCCGAGGGTCTCCCACTCCTCTTCCACTAACAACATCTCGAGACGACTTTAGGCTCGCCGAATATTTAGAATGCACCTATGGTAGACAAACCTTGTACATTTACAAACATCCATGCCTTCTCCGAGATTCGAAACTGGGCCCTTCGGTACGGCAGTCAGAGACACTAGCCGCTACAACGATTTTACGGCTTATAAAATGTGTTTTAGTCTGAAGCAGACAGAATTCAAAAATATTTTGAATTTGCCACCTTGCGGATTTAATGACGAAGTTGCCCATCTTCGAGCACTTCCAACGTCTTGTTCTCTTTGCTATCGTAAAATGTACTCGCCGATGGTGAATTAATACCAAGTTCAAAATTCGGGGAGGGGGCGGACTTGAGCAAAGTCTTATTGTCATCTGTTTGGTGCCCAAGGCTCTTTCTTGTCAACGGCTCAATCTTGCCTCCTTGCAACGATGGGCTTGTTGTGATATCAGACAAGCGAAATTAGTCACAAAACCACAATTTTTTTTCATGTAGAAAATAATTCAATTAATATTTTTTTTTATCATTCTTGTTTTAAAAGAACGCGAAAAGTTTGTCATAAAAAGCTGCAAAAACTTTGAAATTTTATATCCAATACATTTTTAGGTTTGGAAATTCAAAATAATAAATATCAAATCTCTACATATAATAAAACAAAGAGTCTGTTGTGTGTGTGTCTTTCGTTCGTGTTGCGAATAAGCTAATAGAGCCAGGGCCACGAAATTTGGTTCATAGGTGTATCTACACAAGAGCCAGTGCACCTCGAAGCGAGTTTTTCGAAATTCGAATTCGAATTTTTTTTATTTTATGTTTTGTGACCAAATCGCGTTATTTTGAGACATAATGGGCTACAAGAAAGCGAGATTTCACTCTATACATTTCATTTTTACATCGTCGTGAAGCGTAGACACTTAGCTATTTTACGAAATTAAAATAAATTTCGTATTTCAATAAATCGATTAAATACGAATTTATTTAGGAAGGTGAGCTTAACACCTTTTCAGCGGAATTTTTTTAAAAAAAACTTATTTTAAAAAATGTGCTGTTTATTTTCCTTTGATTTTTGGACACGTTGAACTTTAATCCTTTCGACTCCTTTTAAAAAAAGAATTTTGGAAAAATAATAATATTTTGTATTTTTTTAAAATTTTTTAAATGAAGCTTCCGAATACACTTCTCACATCTCAGATATTTTAAAATGTAGTTTTGGCAACAATTTTCCTTTCTTATTGTTGTTGATAGATTTTTGATGAAATTGCATCATTTTGAATAGTTTCATTCTTTTAAAAATTTCGGTTTGGCAACAATTTTTCATCGTATTTCTTATGTTACTGTTTTTAAGAGACTTAAGAAATTAACAAGTTGTTTCTTTTTGCAACGGTAAATTGTTTAATTACTTTATTAGGATAATTAACATTTGTATTAGGGGATATTGCTGATTTCATTGTAATATTTTATACAAGTTAAATGGCTGCGATGTGACTGCTGACACATTTCCACAGAAGATTATTTAAAGTATCATAACATTTCAAAATTTCAGAAAAAGGATCATTCAAACTATCGAGTAAAAAAATGTTTAAAAAATTTTAATTTTATTGTAGAATTTTTATATAATTTTTTATGTTGTCATGGTGGTGCTTAAGAACGGGGATATACATTATGCTTTAACAAATGTTTAATGCACATCTCATGCAATTAATTTGCTAAAAATTCAAGATGTATATGTTTTTCTGGAGATACATCAGGGCTGTATACAAAGGAGGGTTGGAATCTTAACAAAGAGAAAAAAGTTGGAAGAACTTACGCGGCCATAGGTCCCAGGTGTGTCTTTTAGGCATTTTCCGGTACGTTTAAAAGCCAGACGAAGGCTGGCCGCATAGCGGCTAGTAGTTTATAAAATTGAACAATTTTTAAAATTTCGCCAAAAATTCAGAAATTATATTCAAATTTTCATTTAAAAGATTTTTGGCACTATATTCGGCTCTGCAAATAGTAAAATTCTGATAAGCTAATTTTTTTTCATTGAACAAAGATATGTGCAAAAATTCGTTTTAACATAAAATTTAAAAAAAATCTAAATCGGATATTGAAAAATTCGCTCGCCATGTTGCACTGTTATCGAGAAACTGTGTTGATAGAAAATTTGAACTCGATACCCTATCAGGAAAAAGGTTAAAATTCCAGCCACGGCTACAGGTAGAAGTGAGCTGGACACCACAATTTCACCTTCGGTATTACTGGTATAGTCTAATCGCACTAACTGTGCAGTTTCTGTCCAGTTTTGAGGGAGAATACCCCAGAAGGGTCCAAAAGTATCGCCCTACTCCTTCTACCACAGCCTTTCGAGAAAATTTCGTGCTCGATGTGCATTTTGAGTGCCTTCTTGCCGCACAGATGCTATACACTTACAAACATCCGTGATTTCCCTGGGATTCCAACGCAGGCCTATCGGTACGGTTATAAATTGGTAAACTGTGAGATCGAATTACGTTGTTCTTATGTTCCGATTAAGATTTTTATGCCTTTATTTAATCTGCATAGAATAGTTTTAGAATTATCAGCTATTTAAAAGTGCGTCGGCTATTTGTTTACATTTGAAGCCTTTAGTGCAATAGTGAATTACATCAATTGCTGCACCAAAATTCAGTGTCGTTTTGCACCGGGGGACCAGAAGGTAGCTGTAAATGTTAGTGCAGCGAAAAGTTTGCCTTTCTGCCCGTATACCGGATTGCTTGTTTTTTTCTTTCGCAGAAACTCTAATTTTAACTGCAAAAACCGTTTTACTTGAACAGTTCCTAATCGCATTTGGTGTATTGTACAATCCATTTGTCTAATCGCATTTGGTAATCGCATTTTGTGCAATCGCATTTGGTGTATTGTACGCATTTGGTGTACTTTTTGTATTGTACAATTTTTAATGAAGGTGTTTTGAGCTTTTATGCTCTTTTTTCTTACCGCTAAGTGAGAATTGAATCGATAGAATGAAATATATATCTCTAATGAAATTAGAAGAAATAAGTGTATATGAAGTGCAGTAGAATATGTATATAATTTAATAAGCCGTACAAGGAAGTCGTGGTGTCCACATCAGATATTTAGATTTATCATGCTTCTGTTATTCGTGATATAAAATTGCAGATGAATTCTGCAAATAGAGTTATTGAATCTATTATTCCATTAAACTATATAATAAATTATTTTGCTTCTTTCAGTGCATTAATTATCATATTCATTTTACATAAAAACTTATTTTATCGATACTTGTTTTTACAACAATATGTTCCAAATTTGTTTGGATAACCTTTTACCATATTAGGATTCCAAAAGTGTAGTTTTGAATTTGAACAAATTTTAAGCACCAATGAGCTTATATTTTGGTGGTAAAGTAACTAACTTGACTGTGTAACATGTTCGGGAACTGCATTAGCATCATTTAATAAAATGAAGTTGCTTCTGCAGTACTAAAGGCCTCGTTGTAAATGTTAATAAATTAAAAATTAAATTAAAGCTTTTGGATTTTTCTTTCCCTTCCGTTCATTTGATGATGCGAACATTTTTGAATAAAAGCAATTGTTATAAATCTCATTTTTAGATTTAATTTCACAACTGCACAAAGAAATAAAAAAGCAATAGCAGCATTCTATCTGTTTTTCTCATGAAAAAATAATACGGACTCTTCAAAACACTACCTTAAAATAAGAAATTTTTTTCATTTCTAATGGCTGGAAGCACAGAATCCAAATTAGTTTCTGAAATTAATTTAGCTATTTATTTGGCGTATTTGTGCTTTTGATTCATCAGCCTAAATGTATTCTACGCAATAATTATCTATTTTTTCACAGAGCAACAAAATTAATTAAATTCCTCCCTTCCCACACATTTTAAGAAATGAAATTAATTAAATTCCTCACTTCCCGCACATTTTAAACAACCTTCCTATTTATATATTATTTATATTGTTCCACATTTGTTTTTTTTTACGACTTTTTAAAAAAAATTTTCTCCCTCCAATAAAAATGTTTCTAATGTTAAAATAACGTTAAAACAACGTTTTGGAGTGGAGCAGTCTTTCAAGGCTGAGTGCCGTGGCCAAACATAGCATAACGAAATGTGACTATATCCCCGACGATTCTTTCCCAAACTTATACAAGTCAGATGCAATTTTGTTATGTAATTAACCCATTTTCTTATAATTTGGAATATTACTATCACTTTTTTTTCGTTCGTTCTCACCAGGATGTAAATGAGTTCACGGTATTTAAATCGCATTTTTGGGAATTTGGCAGCGACACTCGCCGTAGAACTATTACTCCACCCAGCTTTGTATTAGTTATCCGGCATTAGCCAATTTGCTAGGTGAAGTAAATCGCGCACTTAATAAAAATGAGCCAACACTTATATAGGCCATTTGAAATGTAGTCTTCAGCATCGAGATAAATTTAAATCCAACTCTTTGTTAACTGATTAACCGCAAGTTGCGAAGTTTTAATTTATAAGCAGAAGTCTTGTCTTTTGCCCAGTTAAAGCTTTTAGTAAAAAAGTTTGTTTGAATCTTCTCAAGTCTCTACCATTTCATCAAAGCGATAACTCACTTGTGTGTCTTAGAAATGCTGAAGAACTCTAGCGCGACGCTATGATCTTAATTATTCTTTCCACGTTTCCAAATTATGCATGAATTCAAATTGTCACTTCTTCGTCATATTACAGGAAACACGCAAAAATCTTTGTCTAAAATTGCATATGAATTTGAAAATTGCCCTTTTCTATATCTAAATTTCCCACTTTTGATCATAAGTCTTGTACTACAATCAAAACCGATTTGTCAACAGCATAAAAAAGTTCTTGCTTTTAAATTCCTTAAGTTCAAAAGTTCTAGATTTCAGTTGCTTAATCTTATTCATTCCGTTAATTATTCCGTTGTCAGTACTAATACCGTAGCTATTATATCGAATGTTAATCTTTCAGAAGATTAGATAAAAGTATTAAAATATAACTTCAATTTTCAAAAAATATATAAATCTTTTGAGCCTTCAAAACCATTGCTCATATTGGAAAAACCTTTAAATGCAGTAAAATTCCAGATACATAGAAAGATAAATAATCCACTTAATTACTCATAACATTAATCTCAATAATTAGTCATCCATTTCCAATTTTAAGCAAAGGGAAAAATCTTATACTTTGCAAAAATATTTTTGCTCCTGAAGAAGAGGAACCTGTTTCTGGTTGCCCTCGAAAGCGATAGAGGTTTATTCAAAAATCTGCGCCAAACTATGGTTGATGTACTAACTAAAATAACAAGCCGAAGAAAAAAATATTGAAGATACTATGTAGCATTCATTATTTTAATTAACCAAATTATTTTTAGTTTGAACTTTCCTATCGAATTCTCAAAGTTTCAGTTGCTGCCCGAGTTTAGCGCGAGTGAGATATTTATGCAAATCGCATATATCTGTTAGCAGTTAAAAGGCAGGAGTTAACGAGGGGAAAGACAGAGCCTTGGATTTATCGCCGTAAGGCTGTGCGCGCCAAGATTTCCTCTGTCTACTGAAAGTTCGCCTTTATAGGCATTTGAAATTACTAGTGTTTGCTAGTGAAATTCGCATTGTTGCATTTCACTAAGAGTAAGCTTCCCTCGCCGTCCTACTTAGAATTAAGTTAGGGAATTGAATTTGTTAACACACTTTATTTTCATATTATTTTAGTTCAGCCCAAGTAGTGGCTTACTCTCAATTTGAAGAGTTGTAAATATTTGAATTAAAGGGTCACTTTTAAACCCTCCTTCTGACTTTGTAGTTCTTCAACACTAAAGGACATAGCCTAGATCTGCTCACTGTCCTCCACATAAGGTTTCACAGTTTATGCTCACGAAAAGAGTCAAGAGATTGAAGGAGAAACCTTACACTGGCGCCCGAACAACTAAAAGGATGGAAGGAAGTTGGAATATGCCTACTACATCCCAGAATACAGCTGCAATGCCTGATGGATTTGGATTCATAGTGGAAACCATCAGAGCAGCCATGAAGCCGGCAGTAGTTTTTGATGCCAGAGGACCTGTGAACACATTCCTGGAAAAGTTAGAAGCGCATTTTTTGCTGTATCCAGTTCCGGAACATCAGAAGGTCATATTAGCGACAGGAGCATTGAGGGGCCAAGCAGCGACCTGGTATAAGTGCATCGGAAAATGTCTGCTGGGAGAACCAGGAACGCCGACTTACACGTACGAGAATTTTAAACTAGCAATTTTGAGAGCGTTTCCTGTGGTTAAAGACCGTGCGAAACTCGAAGCTGAGTTGTTTAGCAAGTATCAACAGCGGGTGGACGAACTATCGGAATTTATTTTGAGAAAAATACAAGTCTTTAAATTATTGTATGGCACGAGGCCGGACCCGGAGATTATCCAGATAATCCTGCCCAGATTGTTACCATCTATACAAGATTTCATGGAGCTAAGAAATCCCGTGACGCTGGACAAGCTGTTTGAACTCGCCGTACAATTCGAGAGCCGGCGAGCGGCCGAAAATCAACGGAGACAATCGTATGAACAGCGGCTGCAGGGGAACCAGAATGCCGAAGGAAGAAACAGACGATGGCCGAGAACTACTGGTACCAGTCAAAATGCGAGCGGTCAACCGCGCCAAGTACAGCGCCAACAAAATAATTCCAACTACGGAAGAAAATCATTCTCCCCAGGCAGAAGCCAGCAACAGAAGAAAACACCCGCAAAGCATTTAAACTACTAAGGAATATTGCGGGGAAGGGGGTGCAATGTTCCGAGGAGAAGAAAAATCCCTCTGAAGTACAGCTAAATACGGTCATGGTGAGAAACATTGAATTACCGAGACTGCAGTTACTAATTAACAACGTACCCGCTACAGCTCTGTTGGATACCGGCGCTCAAGGAAGCTGTTTGGCAGAAGAATTTTTTAAGAAGCACTTTCGTAGATATCGCCTGCATAGCGTGGAAGGAATGAAGGTGGTAGCAGCCCAAGGAAAAACGTGTCAATGCATGGGAAAAATCGAGCTGTACATCAAAATCGGCGAAGAACAAAAAAAAATTATGTTTCTTGTAGTGAAGAACCTCCAAGCATCGGTTATTTTAGGAACAGATTTCTTTGCAGCTGTGGATGCGAAAATCGATTTTGAAAACTCCACCCTGCAAGTAACCATGGACCCAGTTAAAAAGAAATCAACACCTCCCCCTGAAGTGGATTTAAGCCATCTAACGCCCGAAGAACAGGACAAGTTTCGGGAATTGGTAAGTAATTTCGCTGATTTATTTGATGATATTCCAGGATTCACCCAGATCGTAGCACACGAAATTAAATTAACTACGGATGAACCTATACGTCAGCGTCCTTACAAGTACGACAAAGTTAAGGAGGAAATAATAAAATACCATATTGATGAAATGTTAAGAAACAAAATAATAACTCCTATTTCTAGTGCATATGCGAGTCCGGTGGTTTTATGTAAGAAAAATAATGATTTGCCGTTAACTGATCCATTAAGGTACAGGTTCGCTATTGACTACAGAAAGCTTAATAGTATAACAAAATTTCCAACTTACCCACTTCCGGTAATTGATGAAATTCTAAGAAGTATTAAATCAACAAAATACATAACCACGCTAGATTTGACATCCGGATATTTTCAGATAAGCATAAAGCCGGAAGATGTTCACAAAACAGCATTCATAACAAAATACGGTACATATGGCTTTTTGCGTATGCCTTTTGGATTGTCGGGAGCCCCGGCCACGTTTCAGAGGTGCATGGACAAAATTTTAAGGCCGGTAATAGGAAAAAGTACATTTATTTATCTTGACGATATAATTGTTACTTCAGAGTCGCTGGAAGAACATATTAAAGACCTTCGAGAAGTCTTTACTCTTTTGAAAGATGCAGGACTTAAAGTGAACATTAAGAAATGTAAATTCGCGGCAAAAGAACTCAAATATTTAGGGTACAAAATTTCTCAAAGGGGGATCGAAACAGATAAATCTAAAGTTATAGCAGTGAAAAATTACCCAATTCCGAATACAGCCAAAAAGTTAGCGACTTTCTTGGGTATGTGCTCATATTATAGAATTTTTATTAAAAATTTCGCAGAAATTGCTGAACCATTGTTAAAGTTGAGAAGGAAAAGAGTTCGTTTTGCGTGGTCTTCAGAAGCAAACGCCGCGTTTGAGAAGTTAAAAGAATCTTTAATTAATGCACCGGTTCTAAAGTTCCCAGAGAAAGACAAGGGTCTAGAAATTTATGCAGACGCATCAGATTACGCAATCGGAGCCGTGTTAACACAAAATAGAAAAGCGATTGCCTTTTTTAGTCGTACATTGAATGATACGCAAAGAAATTATTCGGCAACGGAGCGTGAAACTTTAGCAGTGCTCGCAGCTGTTCAAAAATTTTGTGTATATTTTGGGAGTTCTCCCGTAACAGTATATTCAGATCATGCGGCAGTTACCAGATTATTTTCAGGAAAGAATCTTTCGCCACGCTTAATTCGGTGGACCCTAAAGTTGCAAGAATTTAATCTCATTATCAAACACACACCGGGAAAAGACAATGTAGTGGCCGACGCATTATCTAGAATAAAGTTAGACGAGAACGGCGAGAAAGTAAAAATAGCGATGCTTCAGGCAAAGGTCATTGACTCTCGAGAGACTGTAATAGAAGAAATTGCTAGGGATCCCGAATTCGGAAATATTTATAATTATTTAAAAGACCCAGATAACTTCCAGCATATAGACATTAATGCAATACGAAGCAGAGCACAGAACTATGAAATCATTGATGGTCTCTTATTTTATACTAAAGTTACGAATCAAAATAGTGAATACAGACCAGTCATCCCGGCCAAATTAATTTTAAGTATCTTGCAAGAGCTCCACGATTCGCCTGTCTCGGGCCATTTTGGAATTAGAAAAACAATACAACGCGTACGCGAGGCGGTATATTTTCCGCAATTACAAAAGATAGTTAAAAATTACTGCCAGACTTGTCACACGTGTCAGATAAATAATGACGTAAATTTCCGCCCGGCCGGGTTATTAACTAGTATTGAGTCTAGGTTCCCCAATGAAATAATTGGTATTGACCTCTTAGGCCCCTACCCCAGGAGTCATGTAAATAAGGCACGATTTTTATTAGTCATTGTGGATCATTTCAGTAAATGGGTTGAGTTGATACCACTTAAGCGGGCTTCAGCAAAAGTCGTTGCAGATTCGTTTTTGAACAAATATATTTTAAGATATGGATGTCCAGCGAGGGTGATTAGCGATAATGGTCCCCAGTTTGTAAGCAGTACATTTAAAATGATGTGTGACAAGTTGGGCATTAAGCATATGAAAATGGTACCCTACCGCCCACAATCAAATATAGCGGAACGGGTAAATAAGAATATTGTAAAATTGATTAGAAATTATGTGCAAAAGCACCATTCTAACTGGGATGACTGCGTCGAAGAATTTGCATTCGCCCTCAGAACGGCTAAGCACGAGACAACGAAGAAATCCCCCGCCGAATTGTTTTTGGGCAGGAAGATAATGACCCCCTTAGATAAATTATTTTATGTGAAAGATAGAGCGCCGGAATTTCAAATGGGTGAAATAGAAAAAATGTTGAAGGAGGCAGAAAAGTGCTCCCGGGAAGCGCAAAAGAAACAAAAGATTTACTACGATTCAAAAAGAAGAACCGTAGAATATAAAGTGGGGGAGGAGGTGTTGAAACAAGCCCACGCACTTTCATGCGCAGCAAAAGATAAGGTCGCAAAATTTTGCCCAAGATGGCATGGTCCTTTTGAAATTACAAGAATAGTTGAATGCCGTGCATATTTAAAGAATGAGAAGGGCGAAGAGACTGTGGCAAATTTCGATCAAATTAAACATTATTATCGAAGAGCTAATAATAATATTTTGAAAGACATGTTGCAGGGTCCAGCCTCACAGAATTTTTCTAAGATTCAAGAGCCCCAACCAGGTCCCTCAAAAACAAGAGAACCCAGTTTGAAAAGGAGGTTACCAGAAGAGAGGAAGCCGCAGCCAAAGAAAAGACCACCCCAAAAAGAAAAAAGGACAAACGCTAAGCAACAGTCTCAGCAACCAAAGCGTCTAAGGAAGGAACGTCCAAATGAAAACACTATGAAAGCTCCACCACTACGGAGGGAACAGAACGGCGAGAAGCGAGCCGCCGAAGGTGCCAACCCACAACGAAGGAGCCTACGAGTGCAGGAGAAGGAACGAGCCAGTCTGGAGAGGGAGCAAAGACTTCAGCACAAACGGAAAGCGCCACCCACCATTCGTCCCAACAAGGTGTTTCTGGAGGAAAGAAGATCGACCAAACGAAAGGCAGCCCCAGAGTTTCAATCTAGGAGTAACAAGCAAAGAATAGCCCAAGCCACAGTATATCCAACCTTTCAGGAATGGACAAAAAAACGCCTAAAAGACTGGCAGAAAGATAAGTAGATTCTTTATTTTCTTTTAAAATTCACACAGTTATGTTTCTGATTTAAGTGCAAGTTGCAGATTTAAAAGGGAAGTTACCCGAGTCAAAAGCCGGTTGCCGAAAGCGTAAAGGACACGCTTGAAGGAACAACTTAATTATGCAGCGGAAGAAATTCGAGAGTTCAGTTGAAAAACTGTGAGACTTCGTGAAATGTTCTTTGTAATCCAGAACATGGGATTCATCGATTTTAGTCAAAAGACTCTCTGTAAATAGGAAATTGAATTGTGTTAATTAAAAGCAACTAGTACGTAAGTTGTATAGCAAAACTGTTGTATTATATTTTTCTATGTATAAATAATGAATGCATTTAATGTAAAACTGTTTTCTATGTAATGCATGATTTGTTGTAAGCCTTAAGCACTGGTTTTGTTTATATCGAATATTTTGGAAAAGCGTAAAGGATACGCAAGTTAAAATTAAAATGTAATGTAAAAGCGTAAAGCGCGCTAAATTAGAAAGTGAATATATAAGTGTTATTTAACGCAATGAGCATTTAAAGAAAATTTGAATTGAAGATTGAAAGAATGAATTATATGTATGAAATGCAATTGAAATGTTTGAATGTTGTACGTAGTGTTCTCTGGTTTCACACAAAAGTTTAAAGTTCATTTCATGTTAGAACCTCAGGGCATTTCAGATTTGTTTTAGGGGAGGTCTGAGGTCTTGAAAGTCGAAGAATTAACCCCAATAGAATTGAAGTCAGGTGGTAGTTGTGAACACTTGACAAAGTAAAACTGCGTGTTTTTCACAAACACTACATTTGGCCAGAGAACAAGGGGGAAGTTTTAAAAATGAATGAGTGTAAAATGAATGCGTTTGGCGAAAAGCGCTAATAGAAATTAAAAAACGCGAATACCTAAAGCGCGAAAAAAAGTCATTACGGAAAGCATCAGAGGAAGGGAATGTTGTACTTTTCAGGTGAAATGTACTTATAACATGAAATTAAAATTTATTTCCTTCCAGATTGGAAGGAACCAGATAGAATCCAGCCAAATTCCTGATGGATCTTTTTGATGTGAAGACGGAAAAAGATATTCTATGTTAAAATATCTAAGACACAAACAGAGATTTAAACTAAATTTAAAACTTACAATTGTAAAGGATGGCGAATAGGAAGGAAAATTTAGATTTAGAATTTAGCATCTTCACTAAAAGCCGATTTTAGGCTACTTAGTTTCAGACTACTAAATTCTGGGAGCAACTTTGTAGCATTCATTATTTTAATTAACCAAATTATTTTTAGTTTGAACTTTCCTATCGAATTCTCAAAGTTTCAGTTGCTGCCCGAATTTAGCGCGAGTGAGATATTTATGCAAATCGCATATATCTGTTAGCAGTTAAAAGGCAGGAGTTAACGAGGGGAAAGACAGAGCCTTGGATTTATCGCCGTAAGGCTGTGCGCGCCAAGATTTCCTCCGTCTACTGAAAGTTCGCCTTCATAGGCATTTGCAATTACCAGTGTTTGCTAGTGAAATTCGCATAATTGCATTTCACTAAGAGTTAAGCTTCCCTCGCCGTCCTACTTAGAATTAAGTTAGGGAATTGAATTTGTTAACACACTTTAGTTTCATATTATTTTAGTTCAGCCCAAGTAGTGGCTTACTCTCAATTTGAAGAGTTGTAAATATTTGAATTAAAGGGTCACTTTTAAACCCTCCTTCTGACTTTGTAGTTTCTGCAACACTAAAGGACATAGCCTAGATCTGCTCACTGTCCTCCACATAAGGTTTCACAGTTTATGCTCACGAAAAAGGTCAAGAGATTGAAGGAGAAACCTTACAAGTATAGCAACAGAAATCAGTGTTAATTTGTATAAATTTACAGGATTGGTTTCAAAGGTTAAATGAATTTTCTTTTCTTCAGTTGCAAGAATGAAAATGACGAAAGAGAAGCATGGGCTCATACGATAACATTCGAGAAAGTTCCAGCTAAGGAAACGAGCGAAGTTAGTGCCGATATATTTTGACAAAAATTCAAACAACTATGCAATAATTTCTTTAAAACTGGAGACTAGAATGAAGATGAACTAAAACTGGGATCTCTAACTAGAACTGAAATATCTTTATGAATGTGAAATGCCTGCAGAAAACCTAATTCGGTAATAGAATATGAGTTTTGAATAATTTCAGCTGCAGAGAAACATAAAATGTGATTTTTTGAACAGGAAAGTCGGGCAATAGAGGTCTTATGCATTTCTTTTTTTCCTAACATACGTCTCATTCTTCTCAGTGCAAAATTTCAAGGCTTTCTTAGTTTGATCAAAAAACGTTCACGAATGTTTTTTCAATTGATATCGGGTGAACACATGCATTTCCTTCGTCACCTTTTCTCTTGTAGCTGAAGATTTTACTTAACTTCTGAAACCAGTTTATAAGGACTCGTATTTCTTCTAATTGCTTTCGCAAACATAATTGTAGTCCTGAGTAGTAACAGGGAGCTTACTAAAAGCTATGTTCGTGCGTGTGTAGAAGATACAACAAAGATAACGAGGGTTTAAATTACCCTTTATTTGCTTATTGATTTTACATACTTTCCCGAACTTCGGGATACAAAGACCAACCACTTGTGGTCTGAACGTAAAAGAATATAAGCCTACTAACTAACTAAAATTTAAATAAGAGTTAATTTTTAATACCATACACAGATGACTAACACTAAGACTGGTCTTTTAAGTTACTACGTCTGTAGTACGCGAACTGCGGAAAACTACAATACGTCTTTAACTTTCAAGAGGGTTAAACCTCTGGCCTTAAAGGCGGACAGTAACTGATGGCAAGCTTGCGTAAAGACTCGTAGCAAGAGGGCTCTCTCTCCTTCCTTCTTCTCTTGGCAAAAAGCCACAACTTATATACTTAAGCGTTAGCAAGTACAATTTGCATAAACATATTCACGCGTTCATTCTGGCCGGAAATGGAAAATAAGAAATGACAGTAATGTTTTAAAATAAAATAAACGTTAGTTGAACTTAAGATCCTTACAAGTTCTATAAATTCATACAAAATATAATGATTCTTGTTGCAAGAGTATCTTTGACATAATACAGCTGTTTTGCCTAATTTTAAGTTTTCCATTGCCAATTCTAATGTATTTCTCTGCCAAATAATTTCTGATTACGTTATATAAATGCAAGTACAAATATAAATAATCTTTCTGTTGGAACTCTAAACGACAAAAACACTTTTAACTACTGCTAAAATGCTGAAATAATTTACATACACAGTAAAAATAAATCTCTTTTGAACCGTTCTAAACTAAAAGCTAATTAAATCTAAAGATGAAAGCAAATGCACTCATATAATGCTAATATGTACGAAGCCATAATTTTATGATAAGCAAACTCTTAAGGGAAATAGATAACTGAGTCGAGGTTCTTCTTTATGGGGCCATTAAAGCCGAAATTATTTTCACCGTTAACTACCGTGAGAGGTGTTTATTAAACATCTCCGTGATACGGTTTGTGTAAACATATTTCCCAATTTTGGCTTCTGAGAAATAACCATGAAATTTTATCTGAAGTTTCGTAACCTATTCACACTCACAGAATAATGTAGTTAAGAAAACTTGTATATCGGTGCAAACACTTAACATATTAGTTTAAAAAAGTTTGTATGTAGCAGGAGGTGATTAAATGTACTTGTAAATTATAAAACCATATTTCAGATAATACATTTCGTAGCAACAAAATTTAATTCAACGCTTTAAAATATCTGTATTTATTCCAGGCTTTTCCAAATCATAATTAAAAGTAATTGTTGTGGCAAAGAAATTACACAACAAGCTGCAATATTCAGCTTACTGTATAATTTCTGTAGCATCTGAAATATGGAATTGTTGGAGTGGAACAATTGGTTAAACTAGCGCAATGAATAACAATACTTTTTGTTTATCAACGAAATCATTGCATATTTTTATGAAATGCTGATAGTTGGATTAATTCAAATTCTTATTTATATTTATTTTTTATAACAGGTATTTCAGGCGGCCGGCCGTGCAAACGGCTAGTGACAGGTCAAGGCAGGTGGACTAATTGTTGCTGGTTATTGCCGATAAGCAATGAACATTTTATTGGTGGCAATTAACACAACAGCTGACCGACATTTAGCAAGCAATTTTTAACGAAGTATCGTAAGGAGAATATACAGTAGACTGCCGATTATAATCACGTAACACTACGAAAGTCAGTCGGTCAGTTCAACAGCAGTTAATAAATACAGGAAAAAGAAATGACCCAAATCATAATAAACAGAAAATTTCTCTTAAAAATTTTTCTGTATTTTTCAGCAGTTTAATCTAGATAACGAATTTACGTGGTTATATAAATAAAACCAGGATTAAAAATAAGAACACATTTCAAAACAGAAAGAACAATGTCTTTATTTATGTTACTTTTGTACACTGCCAGACATAAAAAATGCAACACCATGAAAGACTGGGTAGAATGTTATGTCAACAAATACACGTACAGAGCATGCATACGTAAATAAGTGATGTTATTTATAGCAAGATAAATTTGCGTAGTATTGAAATATGCAGGGAATCAGTAAGATATATGACCACCTCTTGTGGCCATGCAAACTGCAACCCTGCGAGATACGGATTCAGTTAGTGTGAATAGTGCCCTGACGGATGGAAGACCATATGGTCTGAACACGGCTCCACAGTTCGTCCTTCGATAACGGCTGGGGAAGAGAAGACAAACGACGAGCAATTACATCCTAGAAATGTTCGATCAGCGAAAGATCAGGGGACATCGCAGGCCAAGGAAGCAATGAGACATGCTGCAAGGCTTCTCGGCTACCAATTGTTGTGTGTGCGGTGTGGCGTTGTCATGCTGGAAATGCATTAATTAAAAATTTTGACGATTGTTAAAAGTAGCATTAATTTTCTAATGATCTTCAGTTTTTGAATGCTTAAGTTTCCTTTTTACTTTTGCAATAAAAATGTATTAGATAGTTCAAAAGCATGAAATTTAGAGGAAAAATAATCTTCATTCCTTCTTGCGCTTACAAATCATTATCTGCATATATATATAAAGAAGAAAATACGTTTGTGTATTTGTTCGCGATTAATCAGTCACTACTATAGCTATCATTACCAAACTTTCTACAGTTCTTTTCTGGGTCATGAGAAACGTCGATGTCCACTTTTTTTCTGAAAAACTAATAGCTAAAATCAGGACTATTAATTTGAAAACGCTAATTTTTGGACTCATTTTTCCGAGTGGAAATAGTCTCGCGCGTTGGAAATAAAAATGCTTTGTTTCGAAAAGTGTTGCAACCGCTCGCTTTCAAATCGTAAAGTTTGTTAATAAAAAATTTCTAAGTTTTACAAAATCTATATATAAAAAGAAGAATGTCTGTTTGTGTGTTAGTTTGTTTGTTCGAGTTATTGAATTCTGATCGATTATGATCAATTTTATGCTACATTTAATCGACTAAAATTGAATATAAGTGAAATATTGGATGGAACTTAAGCTTTTACGACCATTTGATTAGAAAGACGAAAATCATTAAACACTGCGTGCCATTGTTGCTGGTAATGAGAGAGAATTAGTTTATTTTTCTATCGACATTTTTTATGTGGGTTCCATGTCGCACCAGACTGAAATATGTATGACTATGAATCTTATATTTCGCACCGTTATTAGAGAAGAATTACAGCGGTATCATTCTCTCTGTTCTTAGGTACATTACTCTCGATCTAACTTAACTGGCATCGGGTACTTCTGCTAGTGCAAATATACTTAAAACATTTAATGTCTGAAAATATATGTCTGCAAAATTATCATGCGATGATTTGTAGGTGCTTTACTTTTTACCATGATATTTTCTACAACAATGTTTTGAAAAACTGCGAAATTTTTCAACCACTTTACTTTCTATCACAATGTTTTAAGACTGCGATGTTTTCTTCTTGCTTTCTTTTGTCCCACGATGTTTTGTACGTCGACATTTTTCCCTGAGTTGTTTTCTCCGCGAAGTTTTTGTCCACGATGTTTGCACCTGTAACTCCCCTTATGAAGTGCCATTTCGGAATCATAGTTTTTGTGATCATTGTACGAAACGTATCTGGACGCTATTTTCATCCCCCCTATTGCAAATATTGAAATCCTTCTAGGGCTCTTATTGTTGGTTGGAAGTATTAAAATATCTCGAAACCAGACTTCAAGAATTCCATTTCACTTATATGTACTGAACGTGAACAGTGAATTTTCTCACTAAAATTTCTTTCAGTCGAACCCACTTACTTTTCCAAAATAAGTATTACCACTTAAATATTTATTAACAAAGAGTAGCTATGGATAATCTCCTTATTTTAGTATTTCCTGACATTTACATCTACTATTTTGAAATTATATAAAGAATTTTCGTTTCGGCTCTGGATTCCCTAGGCTGATGACACATTCGCGCTTTTTGATGATATTAAAGAAGATTTAACCAAGATTTTACCTGTTATGAATTCGGTTGATTAAGCCATCCACATCATTTCTGAAATTGAATATGAGGATTTCCTTTCTTTGATATTCTAATTTTTCGCAATGAATTACTACTGTTTACCGTAAACTTTTTTAATTATAGTCTGTCTTCTAAACCAAAATGCCTTCTTTGTATCCTTATGGTAGCATATTCATACAGTTTATTCACAAAAGTTTCGGAATCTTTGTTTTTTCATGAACTCTATTATTTAAAACCGTTGACATTGACAGAGGAGTTTCTTGCACGGTTATTGATAAAGGCTTTTACAGTTTTAGTCTGCCATCAAAGAAGAAACAAATCCGTTGTTAAAAACAGCATTAAAAAACCTTCTCATCATTCCTTATCGCTCTTCTATTAGTTACAAAATTGTTCGAATTCTTCAGAAGTTCATCTTTCAGGTAGTTTTTCGCCCCTATTTAGTATTGCTGCGTTCTACGGGTTCATGGATTTGGAGTAATTGATGATAACACTTGATGAAGAATCGAAACACAATTTATGCGCCAGTAAGCACTGTTACACAGGACAGTTCCAAAGACACATTTACAGTCGTCGAAAAACTACGAAAAACACGCCGAAACAATCAGCAACACAGCCTTCAGGCTATAACGTAAAGACAGCTTCACGGCAAAACACTAAAGCACAGCTTGCGATTCGGTCGATCATTCCCAAGCTAATCTTTGAACTCAAGACACTAGTACTAGTGAATTCAAGACACTACTACTCTACTACCAGGACAGGCAGGGTATATATAGCTTTAACATACCTTTGAGAATATTCTCAAGAAAACTGCTAAGAATATGTTCTAGAATGTTCTCGCTCCGTCTATGGCCAATTTCCAATTATGTCGCCAAATATTGCCAAATGGGCGATTTCGCATCAAGTCTGGCAACCCTAACCCCGCATTACGGGGAAGCTAACTTACCAAAGTTGAGCATTTCGCAACGGTATAACCCGTTGTCAGATTCTTAAAAGATTCCATCTCTGACTTTAATTCTTGGAAAATTAATAGTATATCTTGACAATGGGGACTGAAATATATCGATCAAACTAAAATTTTGTGTCAAGAAACAAGAAAAATATTTAAAAACAGAAATAAATACATTCGATAACTAATCATAATTGGTTATTTAATCACAATTTTGATTTTGCTTCTTTGAAAATTATCAATAAAACTTCTTTAGTTGGTTCACGAACCAACTAAAGAAGCCTCGAGGCTTTTCAAATTCAGAAAAAATTATCTTCTTTAATTAATGGTATTAGTAATAATACAGGTTTTCCTAACGCTTTCAGAATTCTAATATCATAGCTTTTTATATTTTATTAGCATTTTTCTCGACAGAGGGCATTACATTCGTGTTTGCATTGCTCCATCGATTGCTTTGAATATAAAATGGTTGCATTGTTTGTAAAGTGTGTTTATTCCTGAAAAGGAGAGAACTGTGTTCGATCAACCGGTTTTTTCTTTTTTTCAAAAATGTATGGCAAACTAATGTTTCTTTTCTTGCCTAATTTTAAATATATATTAATGGAGTAATTTATTGACGAGAACAAATTTAAAATACATTTTTGGAAAACGAGAACCACTTGTATTACATTTTCACCCAAGAATATAAGAGTTGAAAATAGTTAATTAAAATTACTTTTCATCTGGGAGGGGAATAAAGAGCAGCTCAACTCCATACACTTAGAAAACAAATTGAGCTAATAAAATCGAAAAGAATAAAAATCTAGTCTTGCAGTAAAAAAATCCACTTAATACCACAAATTAACTTCATTACTTAGGAAAATGTATTCCTTTCTTTAAAAAATACTTAATATTAAAAACGGGTCTTTCAAAAAAATATTGAAGCCGAAATCCTTTCACTCCCCCCTCCCGAAGGGCAGGAGAGAAAGATGACTGCAACATATTGAACAGAAGGAAATCTCATTTAATATAATTCAAACATAAGATTTAATTTAGAGCTTCTTCGAAAATGTATCCTATAAAATGCTTGGTATATTTTTTTTTAATTGCGCATTGAAAGTTATAAGCCTTTTGTAGTAAATTAAAAATAATCGGATTAGCTTAAGAAAACAATAGTTGTTGAAAGTGAGAGCTGATGAATTCTTTAAGGTATAAAAGAAAATAATCTGCTACTAAAGAATCATTAGTAAAAAACATAACCACCTAACTATATCCTGCAAATATTTATGTAATTTTGCATTTACGAAAAATTGTATTCTAAGCGAAGTTTTAGTAATAATGCGCGTGTAAAACTTTATTGATTAAAAAAGCATAAATATTTTTTAGCGCTTTTCTATACCGAAAAGCCTTTTTATTTTCTTTGTTGTTTATTCACCTTTGAAGTTTGTCTCTTGCTATATTTATATTTTATTAACTGCATGTATTAAAACTTATATTAATTTTATTAGTTACATGCATTAAAACGTTTTAAAAAGTTCTTTTGTAAAAAACGAAATTTATTTTTCTCTGCTTTTTATGTTAGAAGTTTATTTTTTCTAACATTTATATTTTATGAACTGAGAAATTCTTTCACTAATATCATAGAATGTAAGGATGGTGATAATGCTTCTATATAATCAAAAGATGTTTGTTTTGATTAAATTCAGATTTGTTTATATGAGTTTGCAAAGAATTTACTTTGACGAATCAATAAGTGCAATTTTTTCATTTATCCTCTAGATAATGTACCAAATTTAACAGGACAAATCTTTGCTCATTTTCATGAATCTGCACACATAACATCTAAAAATGGTTACATCAGCTTCTAAGTAATGAAAAATAATGTATGTTAAATACAAGCAAAACCTTTGCAAACTTATAGGGCAATACTCATCGCGAAATTATATACATCAAAGAATGCAGGCAAACATTTTGTAGACATACTTTTTCCACAATTTAAATTATAATTCTCCTAAAATTATCCAGCTACATACTAAATTCGTAACACTGCCCCTTTCCAAGGTCTGATGTCCCGGGCAGTAAAATCCCTGGACAGGAAATCATACTTACAACTAAGTCATCAATGCAATAATAAACATTAATATACAATTTGCAAACAACATAAAAAGTAATTGCAATAAGTAACATAAAACAAATCAAATACTAAATCAATAAATGAATGCACAAATTTACAAATTCAGAAACAAAAGGACCATGGTCTTATACTATTTACATTATTATTATGGTCTTTAATGTCTAATAATATTTGTTAAATAACTATAACTAAACTATAAATATCTACACTAAATTTACTGTATCTGTTATCTGGTTATAGACCGATGCTCACAATTTAAGAAAGAGAATTAAAAAAATTATTATTAAATTCTCATTTTATCAGATTCCTGATCAGCGCATTAGGGCTATTTGCCTAAGGAGAAGGATGTTTTCAAGAAGGACGTTTTAAAGTAACTGGTTCCTATTCATATCGCATAAGGGAACAATTTAATAAATGAATCAAAGTAAACTTTCAGACTATGGTAATTTAACCAGATAAAATTAACTAAAAGTACTCGAAACCCAAACTTTTATCTTAGGCTCACAGAAAATAAATGTAAATCAAATAAAGTGTGTTTTTCATATATTACATATGAAATCAGACAACAAGAAACATTCTTCATAATGATCAAGTATGCCCAAGATATTAACTTCGCTTTTTGACGATCTTATATAAATACAGTAAAAGTCAGTTAAGAATGTTATATTTTAAAATTCGAATTTAAGAAAAAAATACACTTCACAAAGAAAATTAATAATTAGTTTAAAATTACGAGTAGAAGAAATAGTAAGATTTAAATTTTTTTATTCAATAAAATTCTGTTACATACAATGTATAAATCGGTGTCACTTTTACATATTGTGAACTTCCTTCATTTTCATGCAGTGTAGAAAGGACATTATGCTCCAAATTTGCATAATGTCCTTTCCGCAATTCATGAATAGCGCCATCTATCGGTCAAAATATAAACTAGTATTTTTTATTGCAGTTTTCTTTTCCCCATGGTCTATATGACGTATATACGAAGTTTCGACGAAATACATCTACGAGAATGGGCTCCACCTAGGTCTAAATAGAGTAGTTTTAATTCTAACCACCCTGTATATATTGCTGCGTGCGTACGGTTTAGTAACAGATTGAACGCGCAAGTCTGATAATAGGTTAATAAAATTTATTCTTATAAAAAGAACTATATCACTGCTCTGGGCTTTTCTTCAGAGATATTCGTAGAATCGTTCACAGCATCACGCAATATAATCAATAGTTATACTTCAAACTACTAGAAAAA
The DNA here is from genome assembly GCA_000611955.2 of Stegodyphus mimosarum. NCBI lineage: Eukaryota > Metazoa > Arthropoda > Arachnida > Araneae > Eresidae > Stegodyphus > Stegodyphus mimosarum. The sequence goes on along the minus strand of KK113540.1, from coordinate 264,440 downwards.
AAAAGCGTTAAATACACTCATGTCCATAAATTAAGGATAATTCGGAGTCACGCGGAAATCGAACTCTAAAATAAATATATCACCTCTAAAATCACTACACACATCTTCAAGAATCATATGCAAATTTCAGAAAGTAACCAGATGACACCGATGGTACGTCACAATGACGAAAGTGTAAGAGAGTGATATATAAGGAATACAGGCAAAGAAGTAAAATTGTTCGCAGGCGCTTTATGAGCATTTCAGCCCAATAACCGAATAGTTATGACACAAAGGACGCATTTGGATGATTTTTTACGTGGTAGAATTATCGGCCGTCTGGAATGTGGGCGTACCCAACTGGAAGTATCAGACGAACTTGGAATTGCCCAGAGTGTCATCTCCAAGCTTTGGCAAAAATTCCAAGATGATGGTAATGTGAGTAGACGTTACAGCACAGGTCACCCCAGAGTTACAACGCCGAATGAGGACCGGTATTTGGAAGTTACTGCCAAAAGAAACAGGCGGAGCAAAGACTCAGACCTGTCTCGTCAGCTCTGTTCAGCCACTGGTACGACAATTTCAAGGCAGACCGTGTACAGACGTTTAGGGAAGATTGGTCTATATACTTGTAGACCTGTCAGATGCGTTCCACTTACTGCAACTCACTGTCGCCTGCGGTTAGCCTGGAGCAGACAGTATGCATTGTGGACACCGCAACAGTGGGCTTGTGTGATGTTTTCCGACGAGTCCAGGTTTAGCTTGCAGTCCAGGCTGTCCAGGTTTGCTCGTTTGGGGTAGAATTATTCTGGGTTCCAGAAGTGACCTGCATGTTCCAATTGGAACCATGACAAGCCAAATCTATCAGGACGTAATTCTGGAACAACATGCACGTTTGTTTCGGGGCGCCATGGGCGCACAATTTGTGTTTATGGATGACAACGCCCGTCCTCACCGTGCAAACATCTTAAGCGAATGCCTTCAATCGGAAGATATCACCCGTATGGACTGGCCAGCATTCTCACCGGACTTAATCCAGTACAGCACGTGTGGCACATGCTTGGCTGACGAGCTGCAGCCCATCAACCTCCTCCTACATGTCTACCGGAACTTCGGAAAGCATTGCTATTTGAGTGGTGTAATATCTCCCAACATCAGATCGATAATTTGATACTCAGCATGCCTAGGCGTTGTACGGACTGTATTGCATCGTCTGGGACACATACAATGTATTAATTGTTAATACAATGTATTAACAATCATACCAACTATGTAATATTTGTTTTTTGTAAATAGGTTTTTTTTTGTAATTTGCTCCAGGGAGAAAAAATCGCTAATTTTTTTAATAATATCAAACATATAACATCTTTTTTTGCTCTTTACCTTTTGTTTAATAAATAAGTTAAATTTATTTTGCTTCTAACTCTTCCTTTGCCTGATTTTGCATTAACCTTAATTTATGGACATGAGTGTATAACGCAATACAAAGTGCATCTAAAGGGAAAGCTAACTCCGATTTCTCATTTCACAAGGAAATAACAACTCGCAACAACAATAACTAGGCAACTGAACTAAAACGCTCTCTCTCTCTCCGACCTTTTACAGATTTCAACCGGTCGCGAAATATTTCTAGCATTTTCTGCTTCTCGAAATTACTGGAAAGCAATAACACGATGGGATTATTGTTACAGCTAACATAGCGGTGAATAACATTTATTGAGTTTCAATACAAATTACGGATATACACTGACTACTATACACTGAAGTATTTGGACACCTGTGATAGAAAAGAAAAACTAACTTTATTCAAAATCAATGGTTGGTAGAGCCTCCACGAGAGGTAATTACACCGTGGACCCTCCGAGGCATACTTTCCACAAGTCTTTGTATGAGAGCTAGTGGTATTTTCTTCCACTCGGTTTGGAGAAGACACAGAAGTTCCTTCACCGATTTTGCACGAGTAGTGCACCCCTGAATTCGGCGATGCAACTCGTCCCAGAATTTCTCGATAGAGTTCAGATCTGGACTCTCGGCAGGCCAGTCCATTCGCTGAACTCCATTGGCACCATACCAAGCCTTGGTTAACGTCGAAACATGACAACTGGCATTGTCGTCCTGAAAATAACAGGGGTCCAACCCGTAAAACTGCCACAAGGTAGGAAGCACATTGTCATCCAAAATAGTGCAGTAGGCATCGGAGTTGAGCTTACCATGAATGGGGACCAAGGGTCCCAGCCCATACCAGGAGAAACATCCCCAGACCATAATTTCACCTCCGCCGAACGCACAATGCGTTCTGGCAGGAGACGTTCTCCAGGTAGACGCCAGACCCATATCCTGCCATCCGAACAGTAAAGGGTGAACTTTGATTCGTCACTTCAAAGAACCCGTTTCCACTGATCTACGATTCAATTTCGATGTGCTTTGCACCACATAACCGAGCAGCGCGGTTGGACTTTGTGATCAAAGGCTTATGGGCAGCAGCACGACCATGAAAACCAAGCATATGTTCTTCCTTACGGATGGTATTCATTGAAACAATACTCTCGGATGCCTGTTGAAACTCCTCGCGGATGAGGGACATCGGTTGGGTGCGGTTCGTCCGAATTTCTCTGGACAGCACTCGTCGGTCTCTATCTCCCAGATTCGTTGGTCTGCCGACTCGGGGCATATTCCGACAATCACCGCTCACCTTCCACTTTTTAATCACATAGGCCACTGTCGATTTTGGGTACTTCAGATCGCTAGATATGTCCCTTAAGGATCGGCCACATTTGTGATACCCGATAATTATACCTTTCTCGAAATCAGAGAGCTCTGAACTGCGAGGCATCTTGCGTGCGACTAAAGCCGATGCTGTTTCCTACACGATATATACCGGCGGAGTCCGTGACGTACTTTAGGACCGCAGATATCGTCATTTGCATAGGTGTCAAAATACTTATTGGTAGTCAGTGTATAAATTCTCAATGTGAAATGCACGTGCTCCTGTACTTTTACTTTTCTGGCGTAGCTTTCTGTTAAAATTTGTCTCGCGCTGCATTGTAAGGGAAAATACAACAATTTTAATTATAATTATACTAAAATTAGTTATCTAAATACTGAATTGGTAACACTGCCCCCTTCCCAAGGTCTACGCGTCCCGGGCAGTATAATTCCTGGACAGGAAGCCATACTTACAACTAAGGCATCAATGCAATAATAAACATTAAAATGCAATTAACAAACAAAATAAAAATAGCTGTAATAAGTAACAAAACAAATCAAATTTACAAATTTAGAAACAAAAAAGGAACATGGTCTCATATTATTTACATTATATACATTACGTACTATGGCCATAGTAAGGAGCTAGCCTGTCGTAATGACCAACTTTAGGCTTATGGTTCGAGGACTTACGGATACAAACTACGACGTCGTTCAGCCTGTTTAGGACTGTGTAAGAACCATCCCAAGGTGACTGTAGTTTAGGACAGAATCCTTTCCGTCGAATCGAATTCCACAACCATATCTTATCCCCTTCGTGGAATCAATGTCCTGTAGGTCTATAAGGCATTTCTCCCGCCTTCTTGGCATGCCTTTGTGCTGTAGTGGTCAGCAAGCTCGGCGCGCGATCCAGATCTCCGTGATTCTAGTCCCGGCAAGAGCATTTGAGATTTCTTCAGTCTTCTCACATTTAAAAATTAATTCTACAGTGGCACCCGAACTGAAAAAGGTGGTGGATGATGATTTTCATAGAGGGTTCTATAAATTGTTCTGCGTTGAATCACATACTTCGGCAAAAGCTAATCGAACATCATGTTTTTTAGACTTTTTAAGTAGTAAATCTTGGTTTACGATTTGATTTACGATTTGCTCAGAACTATTTAAAGACTTCGCAATTGATTTATGGATCATTGAATTTTCTCTTGTTTCCAACGATTTAACTTTAAAAACATTATTTTTTCGGGGTTTGTTTTGTTTGAATCTTCATACCACGTAGAAGTAATGGTTTCTCAGTTTCCGATTAATAATGTCCCTTATTTTGTACTTAAAATTTTTAACACCATGTATTTCACAACTTTTTGAATTATTAAACAGGAACATTTCTCTCGGGAAAGCGCAGAAATATATCCTTCAACCCATAGCTTATTTACATGCCACATTTTGGAAGAAGAATAAATTTAAAACTACAAGGCGATATTTCTAATTTCAAATGATAAACTGCTTGCATAAACGTTTATCCCCAGTCATTTGCTTTCTTAAAATTCTTTATCGAAATCGTTTTAAATATACGTATACGTCCCGTGTAGAACTGGGAAAAACGCATTTTTCAGAAAAATGCTTTATTACATCACCATACTTCACAGCCCCATAAGATGAGCGAAGAAAGTCACCAAACACTCTTAGAAGACAGACTCGGTTGCAAAACGTACTTTATAAGGAAAACGTCCTTTTCTGTAATAAATTTCGTAATGTAAATACGTGTAGTAAAATACCTAGTCGATATTTCTGGCTTAAGCATAAAAATATTTAAAATGTTTTGAATGAAGCGTTAGGCAGGAATACATTTTGCTAAATGTATCTGTTACCATTTTAAGCTTTAAAAGAAATACATCGAGGAAAAAGAAAGCATTAAAAGAAAAGGGAAAAAATGGGCCACTCTTTGTGTTCAATTTACTACTGAAGTTCTCCGCTTTGCCATGAAAGTGTCAATTAAGGGAAAAAATACTTTCGATCCACTTTAAAAAGAATTAATTACTCTTCTTGAATCCCTGATCGAAAAGTACTTTCTTTGATTCTCTGAACCGCGAGTCAAACTGAATGAAATTTTTGGGAAGGATTTAGATTCTATTTCTTGTAATCCCACTAGAAACGTTTCGAAATGCCGAGCCCACGAGATTAGATTGTAGGCTTAAAGAAAGAAATCGAAATAGATTGAAAAGTAATTTTAGGGATGAGAAAGTATCGAAAGAAAACGATGACTAAAATAAGAGGTTTCGTTAAACGTGCTTGAAAAAATGGAAAGAACAAATACTCAATACAAAAGGATATTAAAGGCAAAAGTTTGTGATCCACACTGTATTCTATTTAGTTTTAGAGACACTAGATTATTTCGAAGCGGTAACTCTGGAAAACGAGCAATGCCCTCGTCGGGATTCGAACCATGGATCTCTCGAATACGCGCCGAGTGTGCTGACCACTACACCACGAAGGCATGCTAAGAAGACGAGAGAAATACCTTATAGACTCCCCCTGATTAGGGGACTCAATCGCCAAATCCTGGCGGTGGAGAATCATCATCCAGCACCTTTTTTAGTTCGGGAGTCACTGTAGTGTCATTAGGACGTTTTAAAGCAGGACAGATGAAATATGAGTATTGCCCTCGCCGGGACACAAACCACGGCCCTCTCGAATACGCTCCGAGTGTGCTGGCCATTACACCACGAAGGCATGCTAAGAAGACGAGAGAAATACCTTATACAGTTAAAGGAGAGGTAATCTGATTGGTAATAATCTCTGTTATTAAACAGTGACGTTCACCAGCGGCCGAGTGGTAAATTCGCGGAACACTGGTAGTGATTGCTCCGAGGCACGAATCCTGAAAACGGGCTGTCCGCATGGGCGTTTTCGTGGTTTTTTACATGATAACATATACACCAGCCAGTTTACCTCAGAAAGTCCTCCACAAAGGCATCCCTTCCCTTAGGAAGATAGCCCTCGAGACTTTGCTGTAATCACATAACCCAAACTAATAAACAATGAAGCATCTAAACGTATGCACGCATATATGTTTGTTTCTCGCGCTGTAGGAAAACGGCCGAACCTAGAACTAGGTTTCGAACCAATGTAGTCCTTCACCAGAACACGTGCACCTCGAAGTTTGAATTTTGAATTTCGAATTATTTATTTATTTTATATTTTGCATTAACGTTGAAGTAATTCTAATTAATAAACTCAGCAGTTTAAAAGCAGTGTTATAAGGCATTTTACAATTAATCAATTTTTATATTCAGATCCGTATTATAATTTTCTTTTCGTTAGTCCTCACCAGTACGGTAATGAAAGAAAGAGCATTTTAAGCAAGGATTTTGAATGATGATAGAGAGTTTTCGGCAGAGAAGTTTGTAGTTTTACTTTCCATCGCTCATCTCTGCCAGTTAATATTTCGGCATTAGCCATTTGACAGCCGTAGTCAAATCACGTCATTAAAATTGGAAGCAGCTTAGTTGGGCTATATTTTTGTAGGCTCGCGTTATGGTAACTTTTTAGTTTCTTGCGCAAGGCATAAGAAGTATCGTAATCGCGAAAGTTTTCCAGTATTACTTTTCAAAAAAAATATTAATTTTGACCGTCTTCGAATCCAAATTGAGCAAATGTTTTGCGCGATATCTGCACGTAAAAACATAAAAAAGCGCCACTTTTTACCAAAACGTTTTATAAAATGGATTTAAAGTGGATTTAAGAGATTTATTTCGAGATGTCTCTACCCGCGTACGTATGTTTATATGCATGTAAGTGTGTATGCATCTCGTATAACTAAAAAAAGATTAGCTGTAGAACCTTGGAATTTTGGATATACGACTGCTATAACATCCAGTTGTGCATCTCCCTTTTTTATTGCAATCTGAAATATCAAACGTATATATGTACCCTGTTACCCGGTCTTTATTTTCGCAATCTCTGTTCGTAGTCACATACTTCCACCAACAGAAGTGTTTTAAATGACGAAAATATTCAGGTTTTAGGAATGCCAAATTAAAAACAAATAATTAATTTTCAACAGATAACGAAATATAACTTTTAATGCGGTCCCTACACTTACATTTGGGAGCGTTTTATACTCATTATGAGAAAATATAATTATAAGAAGTTTGACTCCGGTATGACAAAAATTGACCGTGATACTTAATTTCAGCACCTGCAATTTTTGATGTCATTTTCAACTTGCCTTCAAGGATCGGTTAATTCAGTTCGAATAGTTTGAGGAAATAAGTTTAAATAATGTGCAGCAAAATATATATATATAATTTAATAGGCCGCACAAGGAAGTCGTGGTGTCCACATCAGCCTTTTTAAATTGTAAATTCAACTTTCAGTACGTATGTGGGGAAAAAGATAACTCTGATCATTATAATCTTGATTGTGATCTGACAGAGAGTAAGCATCTGATAAAGCCTCCCAATGATCTAACACCCTTTAGAGAATACGCAATAAGAGCGTATTTTCTAAAGGGTATTAGATCATAACGAATTAAGATCGTGGAACTAAGATCAGAGATATTCTTCTACTTATTCAGAAACTCGGATTGGATATTTGTCAAGTCTGATGTCACTGTATCTGTAAAACAGCAATGAAATGTATTAATTTCATTTTAATAATGTAATATTTCAAAAATTTCACTTTCTTTTGAAAAAGACAGAGTGGTCCAACCCGTCTCCTCTATTTTTGCCCCAAAGGATCATTTCTAGCAATTTACACACTACACAATACATTACTGATGAGTAGGAATATCTTGATACACCTTCCTAAGGAAGGACATTTGAACAAACATTTTGTATTTTGGATGCCTCAGTTGCCCAGGATTTCAAGGACAGTCTATTCTCTCTATTACTTGTCTATGCTACTATGCTTAAAGCACCGCAGACCATATAGTGGTTAATGACACTAACTACCATACCGATGGGCCCGGGTTCGACTCTCGAAGAACGCACCGATATTTGTACGCGTAAAGTGTCCGTGCGGCATGGGGCTCAAAATGCATGCCATCTGACAGACCATAGCCCCGAGACCAGGCTGAATGATCAGGTAGCAATTATTAAGTAAGCGAAGATTAAACCATATACACAGATTAAAACCTGTACAAGGCGTAAATGACACAATGAAATGCACGAATACTAAATATAAATGCAGGATCTGCATATTACGGAGAATATACATAGGATATAATGTAACACAAATAATAGAAGACCATACATAATGTTGAACATACATAAATACATAAACACAGTTACTACTAATTACAAATACCAAATACAAATTCAAAAAACGTAATTCAGCTTCGAGTAGTTTCGCACACTACTCGTAATGCATATGCTAATTTGTAATACAAATACTACATAGGCATATACAATATTCCAGAGACATAAATACTGTTATTACTATTTACAATTACAAATGCAAAAAACAAGTATTTTCTTACACTAGGCATATTTTCTGGCACAATTCATCTGTTACAGTTCTTAGCTTCTACCAGGCAACCCTGTTAGGTTTCAGATTCTTAAACAATTGTGGCCTGAAGCTTATACTTGGCTATTTTAACCTAATATTTTCTAAATGTGGTCAGGAAAACTAAAAATGGTCTGAATGACCCTCCTCCCCTCATTCGTAGCTGCTGTCCTTTTGAAAGCGTCAGAGAAAATCAGAAAAAAGCCTATGTCCCGTCATAAATTCTGATGGATGTCCCGTCATGAATTCTGTTCACTGAATATGGTTCCAGTGACACTTTATCAGATGTCCTCTCGCTGCCTGATCTCATTGCTCTTGCAATTTACACTAACTTTGGCAATTTACAGACAGAGTCTGCCTCTTCAGAAATGCGATCGGCTTTAACGTTAGAACTTCTGTTTGAGAAGTGAAGTTCGCCGTTTCTTTGGTAGCAGTGTTCGCCTATTTATTGCCTGTAATTACCGTGTGAGCAGGAATCCAACTAAGAGCGGATATTTGTGAGTCAAACTCTAATTTCTGTCTCCATTGATGTGTCATGTCACCCTCTACCAGAACATGAAACCCGCTCCCAGTGCCTCTTGTTGTTTTGGGGCCAGCCGTGTACACACCTTTTGACTCATTGATTTGCAATTACAAGTTCCCAACGTCTACAACGTTTCAAGATAGAGTCATCTCCTGTAACTTCGCAGTTTCGTGGCCACCGCGATCCTCCAACCTCACTCCGATGGATTTCTGGTTCTGGGGTTTCTGGGGTTATCTGAAATCTAAGGTGCACACATCAGATCCACGAGATTAGTCAGAATTGAAAGATTTCTAGAAAGATAAAACTTCATGTTTTATGGCCAAGCTTATTTACACCGATTGCATCTGCAATATTAGATTCGTCATTGCTGTTAACAATCTCCCGCCTGCAATGCGTTATCGTCTGCGAAGGTGGACACGTTGAAAACTTTAAATTCGAACGAGTTTTTCCCCCCTCTTCTCCCTTGTGTTGTCACTAGTCCTTTACAATTCTCTCCTTTGTTGTACGTATATCGTTCCAATGTCACTTACGGCTTTTCAATGAGTTCACCAATTTGAGCAGAAAAAAAGTGGGTGTTACCACTGAAAATTTAGAAATTTTTTCATCGTAACCCTCAAAGGGAGAGCTCTATTGTTTTAAACCATTTTAATCTCGAGCGCGTATCTTCAGTTAACAATAACTGAAATTTTCTTTCGATTGACTGAGCGCTAGGGGTTCACATATCGAGGAAGTATTTTTATGCCACCCAGCACTTAAAAACAATTTTTTTGGCCCATTCACCGCATTTTGCCTGAAATTTCTACCGTTCCTTACTACATAATAAGCTTTTCTGTATAAGAAATGTGATTTTTTTAAGCACTTTAACTATCATTGGTTTGATCTGCTGAAAAGCTGTCCTACCTATATTAAAATTTTTCTTAACTTTACGATTTGGATGATTTATTTATATACTCTTTTACGTGTGTCTCTAACTCTTTGTTTTACTTCTCCCTATATTCTCATTATCTATCTGGTGTCGCTTTTCCTGTCAACAGATAATTGATTCAAAGTTAATTACTTACAAGCTTCGTTCAGCAGCTTGAAGGTATTCTATTTCAGCTCTCCTGTAAAACAACTTCTTCGTGATTACACTACCATAGCAGGGAAACAAACATAATGGCTGCAAGTCCAGCTTTCTAGGTTTTCGCATTTAATCAGCTTCGCATATTTCTTTTTACACTCTACCATCATACCATTTGCTTAACAATTAGAACCACTTTTATACTGCTGACATAATTAGAATACGGGGTTGTGACGGAGTTACATTAAACTTAAGTTTTTGAATTATTACAATTATTATGGAAACACTGACAGATTGCATCAAATTATTACGGGAAGATCTATTATTATGGGAAGAACTGTAAATATATAACCTCATGTTTACAGGAAAAATGCGAATTCAGAATAATGTGTTATATTTCAATCACTGTACTTAAATTCTTCAAAGGCAATTTCGAGAATCACTTCGAATCTGCCATCGATACCATTCAATAAACAACTTTAAAAAGTCATTCAAAAAGCGGCAAGAATTGTTCCGTGATATCAAAAAATAATCAGGGTACAAATATATTGATTGAAACATGCTCCAAAGCCCTTAAAAATATTTAAAGTATGAAGAAATGGAATATATATAAAGGGATCATGTATCTGAGAAAAATTCTTTGTCAGCCTTGTAGCATCAGTGACGGGTTTTGCACGAGGTTTGAAATAAAACATGCAAGTGATGCCAAATTTCCTGTTGTAAAATAAAACCAGCGGTACTGAAAAGGAAACTGGATTCGCGAGAATAGCCATAAAATATGTCAGTTATTCTGATTAAGCTTCAGCATAGAAAATACGTAATGCATTAGTAGATTTTAATATTAACCATTTCGCGCCGACTTTCCCTTATATGTGCCAGCAAGAAACGCACTCATTTCTGGGCCGGCATGTCAAAGCGTTTTCTTGTTCACCCCCGGCCGTCAAACATTTGTGCCAGTATCCTGGAACGTTTTAAAAACTACAACATTTGGCACAAGATGGCACTGTATGTCCATATGGTTTGAGATACATGTAGATTTGACCTTCTACTTAAAATGAGAGCAGCGTGACTCACATACACGTGGTTTTGGATTATATAAACATAAGGGGAAAGGAATATTTCCGAATGGCATGCTTTATGACGGCTCTTTAAGCTATCATGTATGTTAAAATTAGCGCTTAAATATCTTTTTCCTTTACTTTACACGAAAATATATAAAAAAATTACTCACTTTGAGAATAATTTTCGGGAGCGCTATTCAAACTATTCCACAATTTTAATTGATAAAATACATTAATAAACTTTTAAACTAATAAAAAATATACAACAAAGTCTGTTTACAAAAAAGTAAAGTCTTTCGCGTGAACTAGAAGATAGACACTGATTGAGCTCAGTGTCTGACAAAATGTCCATACGAGAATCACTAGAATAACCGATTTCTAATTCTTTAGGAAATGAATCATCACTTTCTTTTATAATCACTAATTGACTCCCTTGTCATTCGTCTAATAAAAAACGCTTGCTCGCCATAATAAACTAAAGTTGAATAAGGTATATAAGTAAACTGAAGGCTTTCCGAAATGAAATCAATGCAAAATGTAATAGAACCTCACATAATAAACCTAAAAGACTCAACATAGTAGCAAAAAAGAATACAAAAAAGATTCTATGGGGTAAAGAAACGCGAATTTTATATCACGAGAAAACGCTCTGGCACGCCAGTGCGCCAGTCGAGAAATGAGTTCATTTCTTGCTGGCACGTGGATTTAGACTTAATAGCAAAAAAACCCTCCAGCCCTGGACAGACACTCGCAAAAGAGACTGCCGGTCGTTTGCACTTCCCGTAGCGAAAGGGTTAAGAAATTAGAGAAATCCTTGAACCACGGTTTGGTAGTTATAATTCAAAATGCATAACTTAAAGTAATATTAACTTTAACTGGAATTCCTAAAATTTTTTCATTTCAAGCATTTCACTACCAAGTTTTTAACTTTCACAGATCTCTCTAACTTAAAAATTGCATTGCAATGGGTAAATAATGAGTAAAGTTTCTCAGCAAGAACAACAGATTTGTATTAAAAGTAATATACACTGGTCGGACAAATTAAAAGAACAACTATAAAAATGATTTTTATAATAATTCTAAGAGTGAAGTCAAGTGAAAGGTAGTTTGGTGGTAACTCAAGATCAAAATTGTCACGTAGTCTAGTGGAATTCCTCTTTGCTGTACAAATTTTGGGCAGATTATTTCAGCACTTAGGCAAAGGAGATCCAGATGTACTTCTGATTCTAATTTCAGTAACAGTACGAATAGCTGGAAAAAGGTTTCATATGTGGAATGTGGAACATGTCGTTGAAAAGGCATTGGACGGAGTGTGAGAAATGGCGTGCACTTAGAAGAATGGAAGCAGAACAGACACTGACATGGTTTGCCAAGACTTAAATGCCTTGCAAACACTTCATGACAAGAATTTAAAAATGGTTTGAAGACACAGAGAATATATGCAGACAATCAGATAAAGGTCAACAACTAGCCACAATTGACTATTAAGACCGTTATTTTGTAAAGATTTGTAAACGAAATAGGCAATTGATGTCAGCCCGGATTGCTATTAATATCGCTGCAACTATAGAACTTCAACTATTCAGATATACATTGAGTGACAAGCTACATAAAAGAGGGCCGTATGCAATAAATCCCATGATTTGTGTCCCACAGACTCAGATTGAGAAATGCCCATAGTTACAATAGAGCAGTATAAGGTATTTCTCCCGCCTTCTTCGCATGCCTTCGTGGTGTAGTGGTTAGCACACTCGACGCGTAACCGTGGTTCGATTCCCGGCGAAGGCAATCTCATTTTTCATTTTTCTGTTCCCAAAAAAATCCTAATGACTCTACAGCAGAAATCATCGTTACTTTAGTAACAGGAACTAGAACTGAGTTCCCTTTACTGATAAGTTTTGTTTCTGTTTGGAGAGTGATTTCAGACCTGTTGCATTTCGGCGGAAATCTAGCGCGCAGTAAGGCTGGAAACATCCTTGAAAGGCATCTGTAGAAAGGTGTTGGAATCATCGTATGCGTGGGCATCATTTTGAGTGCCCGCAGACCGACACATTCTTAGTACTGCAGTTATGAATGCTGAAATATACATATAAGATGTTCTTGATCCTTATATGAAGTTATTTAGGGATGCGATTAGTAAATCCACCAGGTTAAGTGGCTCAGATATTCTCTGGATTTAAATCCATTAGATCATGTGAGACGTGACCTTTTGTCACGGCAATTTTTCACTATCCCGCTTTATATGACGTCTTTTAAGCTCTCATTTACACTTAGGTTTTGCACAAAAAGGAAATTTTGCATTTGAAACTATATCAGATATGACAGTGTAAAGATTGCGGATGCATCAAGAGTAAAGATTGCGTTCTATGTTGTTAGTTGAAATATCTCTCAGTTTACATGAGTTTTTAAAAATTGTCTTTTAATTTCTTCCGTGAGTGTAAAATAAGGAACGAATTTACATAAATACACGTAGTGTTTTAATAAATAAAAAAACTGTCCTTTTTGCTATGTTGAATGAAATAAAAGTTCACGTTTTTCAAACGACGCTATAAAGCATCTTTCATAGGCAAAACATTCTTTACCAAAGCTGAAGGAAAGTGGCAATTTTGAAATTATAAAAATTATGCATTTGATACTCAAATAAAATTATAAATTTAATTTTTATAAGGGTATATATTTATAATGCTATTAGTTAATTTATTATTTATAATATTAAAGGAAGTTTTTAAAACGGTTCCCTTTTAGAATATTTGTCAGACTAATCTGCGAAGAATCTGCACTTTCTTCAACCAATTCCGATAAAGTACGTGCTTCCAAAAACATCATTGCGATTAGAACTATGCAGTCGTCTAATGTCTGAATGAGATATTAGCTACTGTAGTCCTCTTTACATTCTAAATAGAAATAACACATATTAAGTGTCTGATCCCTAAAGGCAAAATGCCTAATAAATTGTTGAAATTTTCGGAAGTTTCAAAGCATTTTTGCATGTCTAATACATATATTTGCTACAGGACGACAATACTTTCCATGAGAAGCAATTAACATATTCCCCAATTTTGTATTTCCTTACTATGATTCAACTATTCTCTAATCTGAAATTTTAACATTAATAACTTACATACTTATTCTCATTTTTATAACTATTAATATGTAGAGTTCATTAGGCTTTTTGAAGCAAAAAACGCGAAAAATAAGCTATTTTCTCCAGGATTTGAACTCTAGACATTTCTATTAATAATCTAACGAGCTTCCAGTTACATCAGAGAAGTACTCGGTAACAAAAGAACAATTCCTCAAAAATACAAAACTGCTGTAAAAAAATTTCTTCTAACCTTTCTAAGTGCACATTTGCAGAGTCATTAGGCTTTTTTGAAGCAGGAAACGTGAAAAATGTGCATTGCCCTCTGCGAGACTTGAACCCTGAACCTCTTGAATACGTGCCGAATATGCTTGCAATTACACCACAAGAGCATGCAGAAAGGAGGGAGAAAATACCTTATACACTATCTTTTAAAAGGCGACTGGTAATTAAAGGACTCATTCACCTAATGCCCAATTATCGACCTCCATCTTTTGGTTCGGGCACCACTTGAGGAGTCATTACGCTTTTTTGAAGCAGGCGACGTGATAGATATGCAATGCCTTCGCCGAAACTTGAAGCCTAGGCCTCTCGAATACGCATCGAGTATGCCTCCAGTTGCACCACGAAGGCACGCGGAAAGGAGGGAGAAAATACCTTATACATTATCATTATGAGACATGTCATTCGTGGAAGACCATAAATTTACTCTGAGATTGTAATTATTTTCTGTCGAACAGCAATAGCTTCATAAATCATTCAAGATTCACTTTCGTTGCCGATGTCCAAGAATTTCATTTTTGGTAAAATCCAAAGAAAATCTCTAATAAGTGTCTAAAATTACAAAAAAAAAACTAAAACACTTTGAGCATCGTTCTGCATTTACGACGAGAAATGCTGTTAACTACTTCCTGTGGTAGATTGTTAAAAACACTTAAATCTGTCGCTTTCTCCTCATCCAGGTTGCGTGATTTCCTTGGTTAAGATTCCTCTTTGGCCCACGTCCAGAGAAAAAAATCGCAGGTAATAAGATACAAGCTACGAATATGCTACACGCCTAGTAGTCAAAGGACGGGAAAAGATGTCCTCCGTCATCGAACAAATCTTTTGCAAAATGAAGATAGCAGCACCATCGCTGAAATTTTCCAAATGGTTAACTATATACTTCAGATCAAGCCTGTCTGGCTATATCGATTGACAAACAGATTGTAAAACCGATTCATGTTTCTGAATATATGTTTCTATATTCATAGTTTTATAAAATGAAAAATAAGAGTAGACTATTTCTAGAATGGCTTTGTTTAAAATTTTCTCAACATGTTGCGTCTCTACGTATAAGTAAACATATAATGACGGGTCCCGTGACGTATTTCGAACTTCACGAGTAAAATTACAAAAACCATTATTTTAAAATTTTCTAATTTATGCTGACAATTTTCGATGTAATGAGATTAAGATATACCCGAATTTATTTCCCCTTTAATTTCAGAATTTTGTATAATGTCTCTGTGTGATGTTCTATCTCAACGGATACCCGTCATTTTAACAGTTAAGCTAATTTGATAATGAAACGTAATAAACCGGTTTTCTTACGAAATTATTTTTCTGATGACAAATGTAAAAGTAGTTAGAACGTAGTTACTAAATAAAAATAATAATTCAACGGAAAATATCACAGCTGTTCCTCCTACTGAAGTTAGTGCGGAAAGATTATTCTCAACTCTGAAGTTTATCAGATAGGATCTACGGTCCTTTATCAAAGGAGATCTTGCCGAAGCTATACTGTTTCTTAGAAATTACTAATGGCAGTTGTCCATTTCATAATAATTGCTCCCTATCGACTCCACAGCTCTGATTCCAACTGCCAAAAGCGGAAGCGATGTCAAAATGCTTAGAAACATAAAATATCACTTGAATGTATCCGCCAGCTTACACATCAAATTTGAATCAAGGTTACATCTGTGAAATGTTTTAGGCAGCTGAACAGCAGCAAGCCCGTTGTTCTCCTGAATCCCCCAGGATCGGAAAAGCGCAGTTTCAGAAGAGTGGTGTGCAGGTCCACAAGATTCTATCAACAACTTTGTAAATTATATCAAATCAAGACGTGGAGTTTGTATTTCTATCAGAGGTGATTACATATCATGTTAAAGAAAGCTTTGTTGCAAAAATGGAAAGATCAGCTTAACCACCATTTAAAACCTGTAGCGTCTAATTAGGGTTATTTTGATGCTGGAGATGTGAAAAATCTGCAATGACCTCGGCGGGACTCGAAGTTTGACCTTCCGAATACGAGCCAAGTGTGTACCGTTATACCAAGAGGGCACGCTCGAAGATGGCAGAAAGTGCTTTACAATATTCCCCCATTTAAAGGGCGACTGGGATTTGAGACCCAATCGCCAAATCTTGCTGGTGACGAATTATTCTCCAACACCTGTTAGTTCGTCATTTTTAGAAACATTAGGTTATTTTGAACCAGAAGATGTGAAAATGTACAATGACATCGGCGTTAATCGAACCTTGATCTCTCGAATACGCGCTGAGTGTGCTACCCTTACACGAAGGCATGCTGGAAGGGAAAAAGGACCTCAAAAATATTCCATAAAACTGACTTTAAATTCAATATTTTAAAATTAAGTAACTGGCAAGTTTCGTAATTTATGTTAAGTAATAATTTTGTACAAATTGTTTTCACCATTTTTCAACATGTAACAGTTAGGTTTTTATTTCTGTCAGTGCCTTTAAATTTGACGAATAGTACAAGAAGCAATGAGCAAACATTAATATCAAAGTTTTATTTAATGAAATTAGGATTTAATAGAAAAATATATTTCTCAGACTGTTAGAGCTTTTCAAAGGAGTTCAAAATGATATTTTATAAAAAAGCGAAGATCTATGAAAAGAGATTTTATTCTAGGGGCTCCTTATTATGTTCTGAACGAATGACTAAAGCAGTATTTGAAGACGAAATAGAAGACTTTCTCCGGCAACATAAAGAATACTTGAAAATATGTCAGCGAAATTTTGTCCAGCCTTAAGGTAAAATCAAAATTTATTTCTCAGCTAAAGCTAGAAAATCGATGTAAAGAAAAACATAGCGTGAGCTTAAAAGAAAAAAAAGTGTTGAAATAAATTTCAGAATGGGAAGAAAGGCTAACTAAAACTTCTATGAAAAAAGAACTTCAAGTAACATGGATATTTTATTAAAGGAAAGAAAAGTTTCCTTTTTCTTTGAATTTACTAAAACTTCAGACATTCCTAATGCAGAAAGGAAACAGAATTTCAAATAGATATCATTTTCGTCACCAAGCGAACTAAGAAAACTAAATTTTAATGAGCCCGTAGGGCAAAAAAGCAGATTCTTTGAAACTTTAATTTTACGACAAAAAAATTCTACGCATAACAAACATAACTCGAATTGTAAAAATTACTAGTCAATATACAGGCTAAAAGTACGAACAGAAAAAAATACTTTAGAATAAAGAAAGGTTTGAGAAGAGAGAAAATTGTACTTAGGAAGTTCGTAATGAAGTCATAAATTTCGTTCCTTTAAACATTGATAATAGATATGTTTTTCTAATTAAAAGGCTTCTTAAAACATAAGATCAGAATTTTATAGAAACCATCTCAATAAATACTGTAAGTTAGGATGATTCTGTGAAAATAAATATTCACGCATTCTTCGCGAGAATAAAATGATTAGTTGATTAAATATATATCACTGTTTAATTACATAAAACGAAAATTTCCCCACATTTCTGTATGAAGTTTGCAGAGGTATTCGACAAAGAATTTACTAACTTTGTTTTTTTTTTCATGCTCATTGACTACGTAATTCTTGATACTGGATTTAGGAAATTTAAGGTTCAACTATAAAACAAAAGATGCTCTTTTAAACGATTTAAGGTTTTATTTTAAACACAATTGCAAATGTTGTTAAATTAGTAACTGATTTCATTATATTCTTTGTTTATTAAATATACGTTTGAGTCACACGTAAAAGAAGTTCAGCTTTATTCTTAATAACTAATTAAACCTTGATAAATATTTTAATAAACGGAATTTTTATGCTTAATAGAACATGTAGAAAATTATAATTTTTTTATCGCTTTATAAGATATTTTACGTTAATTAACCAATCTTTGTGATTTAAATCTTTACTATAACTTCTATTTACACTGGTCCTCAACAGAATGCAAACTAGTTGTTTATGTAATTTAGGCTAATTTAGGTTAAAATAACACGCCGAATAACGATTATTGGAGAAGTTAGCAACAAGAATCAGAGTAATGTTTGTAAATTTTGCAGGACTAATTTCGATGGTTTAAATACAGAACCATCTATTTCAGCGGCCTAAGTGAAAATGCGCCTAAACCATTCCTGTTTAACTTCTCCAGTTGTAAAGTTCGACAGTCTATCGTTTGTGTGGAATCTGGACAATAGTGAGTGCACAAAAGAAGGGTTGAAACTATCCTTTATTACACTCTCTAGCTTATTTACAATGCGCCAACTTACGCCTCTGCTTGGGCGATAACTGAAACGGTAGAATCAAACTCAAAAATTGAAGATATTAACAAGTAGTAGAATTAAACTATAGGGCTCAGAAAATCCTGTACCCTACAGCGCGTAGATGAGTTTAGTGGCAGCAAGATAATAGTTGTTAAACCACGTCTAACCAGCAATATATGTTAAGCCGAAGCTTGCGTTACCCATCGCGCAGAGTTTTGCCTACAAGAACTCGATATTTAAACTTTTTCTCCCACTGGTAGAATTTGCATTCCTTACTAGCGCTACCAAATTTATATATTCTGGCACTGACACTTGGGGGAATGAAGACTAATAGGAAAGAGCTTCAAATTAAATTTAACTGGTTATTTAAAATAAATATAAATCCCTTTTTAGGTTACAGATTCTGGAAGCCTTGTCTTGCTGTTATATATTAACGCCAGCCCTGAGACTTAAAGGTGACAAATGTGTTGAAGGGGACATTTAGCACAATCGTGTTATAGAGCTGTAGGCCGTTTAGAAGCAGGTCAGTGACGCTCCGTGCTAAACTGGTTGTGGAATCAATTTCTAACTATTCGTTCAGCCTCTTGAAGACCTAAAAAACTACGCCAAGAGTTCCGACTTTTGCAGATGATCGTGTTTGTGATTTAGTGCACGTTGCAACACGACTGCAACTCCATCTCAGCTTAGATTCGAGCCTATTTCTACTAGAAGAAGGAGAGTATCAGCCACAATAGTATGTAGAAGGCTGCATAAAAGAGGCCTCTATGCTAATCGGTCGGCACTGTGCGTCTCGCGTACCTCCCACCATCTGAGCGAGCGTTTGAAGTGGGTTGTCATCATGTAAACGAGACTGAAAATCAGTGGAGGTCTGTTTTGTTCATCGATGAATCCCGTTTTGCTTTACAGAGTGATTCCTGACATGTTTACGTATGAAATACTTATGGAGAGAAATAAACACTGGATATATTTCGTTTACCACAGGGGCAAGGTACTTGTAGATCTATGCAGGAGGTAGTGTTCTTCTATGCAGAGGAGTATCTTTAGCTGGACGCACAGACCTGTATCTGTAGTGGAACTCTGAAAGCTCAGAGATGCAGAGACGATATACGAAGTCCTACTTTTCGCCCGTAAGTGTCGCAATTGGCGATGCTTTCATTTTGCAAGCACATAATATTCTCTCTAGCATTTCTCTCCTCGTGTTCCAGTTTCTCGAAGAAAAAACTATAATCCAAATGGAAAGGCCAACAAATTTTCCTGACTTTCTGGGACGCTTAAGTATTTTTGTGAAGCGTTTGATTAAATTTTGGAAATCAGTGTTGTTTACTTTTTTTTAATACCTCAAGAATTTTAGTGTATCCAAACTGCAACAGATGGCGCTACCACCGTGTGATGTCATATGGTCGTCATGGTAACCAGAATTCTTTTTGGTTTTTTTTTATTGAGTGTGTATTCGAAACGTCATCTGCTTATGGTGATTAATAGTGTAAGAAAATGCTATTGTGTATTCTTTAGTGAAAAATATACTAGTGTTCAGTCGTCATGAGGATGGCTTACTTCATATTAAAAGTGATACTATATTAGAGTGTTTATATACGTATTATTGTTAGTGTATGCAGTCCATTATCTCGTCTTCAAGTGAAAACAAAACAAACTAAGTGTATTATTCAATTGTTTTATTGATTATTATTGTCAGGTATTATTCTCGTTCTAAACTACTACAGTTGACGCATGGTATAGCAGCGCTCGTGGCCTAAATGAGATTTTCTTAGAAACTCGTGTGACAGTCAATGTGTTGACAATTACATTTAAGATAAAATACAAAGTTTTTAGAAATGCCATCTTAATATTCCTAGTTACATTTTACGCAAAAATTCGTCGCGTATACGACCGAGGTAATCGATAAGAGGTCCGGAAAAAAATGCTGCATTTCATTCGTCAAATTAAAAGAAATAATTTTATAGTTAGTCCAAAGGGATTTAGTCCCGAAGGACTATTACTTTCGTTTGGGCGTTTTGCGTTGTTTCACAAGAAACGGCGTATCACTTTTCAATTTATTCTTCAAAAATCGTCTGCGTGCGTTGCACGGGAAAATAAAAAGGAATTTTAATTACAGTTCTAAATAAATAGCCAAATAAATGTGAAATTCGTAACAATATTCTCTAAAACTTTAACGAATTTTTCATTAACAAACTCAAAGATTTCAAAGCCAGCAATACCAACGTTGTACAGAAAAACATTTTTATCTCCAGCGCGTGAGAGCGTGTACCGAGATTTCTAAAGATATGCTCAATTTAAAATTATTTTGCGATATTGCTGTTGAACTGAATTTTATGGTTTAAGTGCGTAGAACATGGTATTTAACAAATAAAGGTAACACAAAAAATGTTAAATAAACGCCCCTTTGGACGTAATTAAAATATGAAACCTTTCAGATTTTTTTTTTGTTTTAATTTATATTTTAATTTAGAATCAATTATTTAATCATCCTCACTAACGATTTTGCCAACTAGTGGGCAAAGTTTCAATACCCGATTTGTAAAATAAAGATGAATTTAATAAAAAAAATTTAAAACTGTCAAACGACCTGAATAAAATAGTAATCAAAGGGTGAGATATACGGCTAAAGAAAGGATGAGATAATAACTCTCAACCCAAAGATTTTATTTAACCCATTCTTGCAGAAATCATGCTGTAGAGTAGAATAACGCATGTTTTGTTAACAAGGGCATAATTGTTAGTAACAATTTGGTTCACTCGATCTAACGGTTGACATTAAAGGTCGGAAGTTATAGGATTTCAAAATGGATTATGCCCTAAGTGTTCTATCAGACAGACAGGAGTACCATTAACATGGCTTTGGGATAGATAATGGAGTTTAACTGGGGAAAAGCCACTGTCTTTTGCATTTCGATTGTCATAAAGACCCATGTCTTCTTTTAAGTCATCATACAATCAATAACTATTTATATGTTATGTCGCTACAATAACAAATTATAGGTGATTGAAAGATTAGATTCCTTATCTTCTGACAGAGTTTGTTGAACCCAAATGCCTTTTCTATTAATTTTACCCATCTGCATCAAACGTTCTTAAATGGTAGACCAAGGTTCGTTAAGCTTATCAAATTAATCTTCCATAGTTTGACTAAGATTTGATTGCATATTTTTCTGCTTATAAAACGTCATTATCAAGTGATACTGATCTTCTTGAATCAGGCGAGACACAAATATCAAAATTAACCAAACTAAATTCACCTTTGGAAATTATGGACGTTTAATGCGGCTGCATAAACACCACAAAACATGTTTTTTTCCCAGTGTCGTACAACCAACTCCTCCAGTTGTTTACTTGGCATTTAAACCAGGGATGTCATAAAAGTGATCTTTAAAACAAAAGAAAAGAGGTCAGTTTTCTCTGACCTCTTTTCTTCTCTAACAGAAGAAACTTCTCTTCCTCTGACCTTCGTCGTATACAGCATACTATAGTTTTGAAAAAATGTGATTTGCGCAAACACGACATTGCTTTCAGTTTCCCTCCTTCTAGTTGTATGTTTGTTTGCGTCGCCATTTTTAGAAAGCACGATTCTTCCCACTGTACATTCCTGATTTAATAATCAACTGTTAGAAGAGAATACTCACAATAAAATGATTTTAACGGAAAATTTTGTCATAGCATAATTATATAGTCATGTAAACTGTAAAATCTTTAAAACTAACTCCAATGTCATTAAAAATTATTTGATAACTCGCAGCTTCTTAACCACAACTCCCCAACACTCACTCACAGCAAGCGACGCTACAACTCTAGGAAATATTATTCTCATGCTTCTCTCTTACTTAATGCATAATTAAAGGAAAATTTCTCCCGCTCAAGGTAAGTATCGATTAGTATTATAATGACGCCGCTCCGACACACCCTTTAGAGGGCTCTAATTCGATTTCCCACCAGCACGGACCTAAATGCTCTAATTTCGAATATTATTCGTCGAGCTAGATATTTTTCTGAAGGAAATTAGTGCATAATGCAATACGAAGCAGAGATTGCGAAACTTAATCAAACATGTATAAAGTTACGAAGCATATTTTGGGATTAATCTCATGACGGTTCATTCCCTAATTGGAAAAGAAAAGAATGAATTTGCCACAAAGCGAACGAAAAAGCCTTAAACACGTGAAAAGAAGATAATGAGAAATACAAGATTTTTTTCCGACGCACAAAAATATTTTAAAACTTGTTCTTAGGCGATATGACCCAAATAAAATGCAGTGTATAAACAGATAGAATACAGATAGAACTCAACAACAGAGTCTATTTACATACATGCAATCGACATAATTATATAAGAGCATTAGAATTCAGTAGCAGAATCAGAATTTGGACAGCAACAATTCAAAATACAAAGAACAAAAGTTTAAAATAAAAGAAAATCTCACGTGCTGTCGAACCATCCAGTACCTTCTGAACGGATGACTTTCTGTTACAGGAGGACAAAGAAGGAGGTCATCACCATTCATGGAGCTAGAATTGCTGCCAAGACATTCTGGACTGTTGAAAATTTCAGTCTTATTCAAATGAGCAGCCGAGAAAGTTCAACTGCCAATCAGAAAGCAGTTATTGCATCGTCTCAAGGGCAGTATGGTAAATCGTCAAAGTCTTTGCTCCAGACTCTGCTTTTGATACGATTTTGAAGATTAGAAATAAAGTGACTTTTAACCTTAGTGTCTATGATCTTAAGAGCTCTTTTAAAAGACATTTAATTAGAAGTACTTCGTGCAATTTGGGATCATTTTTTTCGAGATCACCCACAGCCTCATTCCCGGGTACGCTGCAGTGAGGTGGATCTATTAATAAATGATTCTCTTTTGAGAATCAATTAAACACTTGAGTAATAACAATACACTGCAGCACTATAGCAGTAACAGTTTGAGTAATAACAGTACACTATATCAGTGTGCAAATACATCCCCAGAGTCAGCAGTAATCTCAAGAGCGGAAAAGCGGAGTCAAGGCAATTCCTTACTAAGTCATGACTCTTATTTCAGTTATTTAAACCGCTTCCGACTTCGTGGCAGTGAATAATGCACATGCGGAACAGCTGGGGGACTCACATCATTATATCTTCGATTGCAGGAAACAGCCAGATTTCACCTTCGGAAGCCAGCTAATGAACACTGCTACGCTTGGGCTAAAAACACTCTTAATAACCTATATGCCATTAAGTACATTAAGTAATGAACTAACATTCATTTCTGATTTTCAACAATTCGAATTTTAGGCGCTTACATAGAACATTATTCACGTATCTTGTCATCACGTGCATGTTTTCGTATGTCTTCAAGTTAGTTCACCAACTTCCTATTTTCCTTCTATTTTCTCCTATCTCCTTCTATTTTATTTATTTTTCTGAATTCCATCGCTTGTTTTCTTTTCGAAAGACAGACTTTGGGGAACTTGATCCAAGGCCCCAAAAAAGATTATAGCAGTCGACGGGACCTAAATAGGCCGACAAGCACTTTTCCTAAGCGGGACCGACTCTCCCGCTTGCAGAGAAAAGAATTGAAAGGAAAGTACACTGTAGCACATCGATTTTCAGATCAGAAACCATGGGACACACAGAGGTCTGTACAACGCGCAATGAGAAAGCCATCTCCCATTTAAAATTGTGCTCTTTGTTAAGCTTTTATATCTTTCCTACTGAATTCTCCTTGAAAATACAGGGTGGTGCAAAAGCACCTTCACGACTTTTAATTTCAATAATTGTTTTTGGAAGTAATGTTAATTGAATTTCTATTTTTTAGGTTAAATATTTGGGAGTTCCGATATGGAGCGACAAGCGCCTGCAGAAAGCATAAAGATAATAACGTTTTTATTTGGGAAACGGATGGAGTATTACTTTCTACTCAAAAAACTATCGTCGATATTTTAATGCCAAATATGCTCCTTCTAACCATACGATAATGCAACCTGCAGCCAAATTTGAAGAAACAGGATCAGTAGAAGACACAAGAAAGGCAGACCTGGAAGACGGAAGATGTGCTAAAAAGAGCTCATAATTTGTCATCGCGAAAGGTGAATTTGTTAGACATTTTTTCGTAAATAAAAGCTTCAAGAAACATACTTTATATTATGGGTTTCAAAATATAAATTTACTTTTCATATACGTTTTTAAATTTAAAATCGTGAGGTTACTTTTGCGCCACCGTCCAGATGCTTACTTAACGATACTAAAAGAAGAGTCAGTTTTTCCTGTCAGCAAGGTTTCGCTCTGACTAAGATCAAATTTCACAGACGCATGGATTTAAAAATTAACCAAAACTTTAGTTAGCCATTCCTGGTAGTTTACAACAAAATATAGAATAATAACTCAAAAAAGGTGGATTTCTATTCACGTACTTACGAAATCTCAATACTACAATTACCAACAAATCCCCTCAAATAAGACACATGGGTCTTTCCCTCAGCTAACTATTATAAAGGCATTTGCCATACTTAAATGGCAAGCGGGAATCTCTGCGGTCTTCCATAAATACTGGCTTTTTGAATAAACTGATTAGCACTAATTCCTCCAGGCAACACAATGGGATTGCAGTCCATTAGGCATTGAGTTACTGTTAATCCAACCGACTTTTAAATACTTTTCCATGTGTTAATCTGCATAATACTCTGCTCCGAGCGAACATATGCAACGTGCAGCAAAGAGAATATAGGACAATATTTAAATAAAGCTTAACAATTAGTAAAACATATAATAATTATCACTAGCTTACCGCTAAATACCATGCAATGAAACAAACCTTTTCCCTTTAGACGCAACAGAATGTTGTTTGTGCATAAATGAAAAACAAATCTGACGTGGACACCACATGACTTCCCTTGTATGGCCTATTAAATTATACACATTTTTTTTCGCTCCATCTCATTTAAACTCATTTCCTCGAATTTCATTAGGGGTATATTTCTCATTCAATTATTCAGCTGTCCCTTCGCGGCAAAGCAAAAATACATAAAAACTCAAAACCCCTTCATTAAAAATTGAAAAATATAGAAAAAAATTAGAAGTATTTCTCCTACCTTCTTCGCATGCATTCGTGGTCTAGTGGTCAACACGCTGGGTGCGTATTCCAAAGGTCAGTGGTTCAAATTCCGGGGACGGCATAGATCATTTTTCATGTACCCTGCTTAAAAAATACCTAATGTCTCTACACTGGCGCCCGAACTAAAAAGATGATGGATGATGATTCTCCACCACCAGGATTTGGCGATTGAATCCCCTAATTCCCAGTCTGTCTTTAAAAGGGAGAGTATGCAAGGTATTTCTCCCGCCATCTTCGCATGCCTTAGTGGTAAAGTGGTCAACACTCTGGGCGCGTACTCCAGATGTCCGTGGGTCGAGTCTCGGCGAAGGCGTTGCTCATTTTTCAATACTCCTGCTTCAAAAATACATAACGTCTCTACAACATAAAACACCAAATGCAGTTGAAACAGTTTAAGAAAAAATTTTTACAATTAAAATTAAAGTTTCTACGCAAAAACAAGTAATTCGGTTAGCGGGCAGAAAGGCAGATTTTTCTGTGCAGAAAACTGAAAGTTTACTTTTGGTTCCATTAGGCAAAAGGGCATTGAAGGTGCAGACACTGACTTAATTTACTATTCTGCTGAGTTTCAAATGTAAACAAATGGCGGTTCGTTAGGCTTAACTCGCCAGTAAGAATTTTAAATTCTAAGTGGCGAGTTAAATTGTTAATAATTCTATAACAATTCCATGCAGATTAATTAAAGGCAGAAAACCCTTAACCGGAACATAATAGCCACATAATTCAATCACTTTTACAGCACAAAATGCACAATTTTCCAACATATAAGAAAAAAAATGAGCTCACCCAGTCAGGTAACAGAGTGGGACAATATACATATAAATATTTAAATACGACTGGGCATGCCGATTGAATCGGAAAAGAGAGGTGCCCAAGTACATATTATAGCAGTCCCATATACAAAATTTATACGTTCTACGGCTACTCGCTCTTGTATGTACGTACGTACATACAAGATGTATGTATGTATGTACGTACATCTGTGTATGTACGTACAGATGTATGTACGTACAGATGACAGAGAAAAAAACTCTTCTCAATCTAACAATCCTTCTTTTTACTAAAACAGTCCTTTTCTGCCCATATGTACAGATGCCACGCAAAAACGTCGTTCAGATGGTTTCGAGAGCGGTTGAAATCGAAATTTTCGTTGAAGTATGACACACGAAACCTTTCGCGATTAAAATATTACCTTTACTTCGTTCAAGGAAGTAAAAATGAGACCAATATTTTTAATAATTGTAATTTAACACTTATTTAAAAAAGGTTCCGTGTTTATGTCTCATTTTTATACACACAACTTCGAATGCAAACTGCAAATATTTAATCGTTCGGCAATCCCCATATTATTTTTAAATTTTAAAAATATATTTTAGCTTCTAGTAATTTCTATTCGCTACAGCAATCTCTCGATGCTCATCAAATCAGCACAAAAGAGTCAAAAGAGCCTTATCTTCAAATTAGTGATTTATTTAGTTAGGTTATTTAGTTTAGTTATGTTATTTAGTTTAGTTTATTTAGTTAAGTTTTATGTTACATAATGTAACATCTATTAGGGCAAATCGACAAACTTGTATTCGCCCTAGATTTTGTAAAATCCCGATCGACTTCGAGAGCAAAACGTGTTCCCCTTCATCAGGAGCAAAAAATTCTGCAAAAGCGAGAAAGCTAATATCTATCATATTTATACCCCAGACGACCAGTGGAAGAACCGATAGAGCCATCTATCAGCAGAAATAGTAAAGAAAAATGAAGGGTTAAGTTAGTAGAAGTTTGAAGACATTAGGCAAGACTGGACTGGAATTGAAGTCATTGACTAAATAGGATAAAGTTTTGTCAATGTGAAAAACTTCAAGAAAATCCAATTCCCGAATAGAACCAACTTTCTGGATTATTTTAGCAGAACCCAAATCAAAATTGTGATTGAATTTCCAACTATGATTAGCTATTGAGGATTTTTTAATTTCGCCTTTTCGGACGTAAGATTCATGTTCCTGTATGCGAAACTTTAATGCTTTTTTCGTTTGGCCAATATAACTTAAGCCACACTGACACGATATGCTATAAATTCCAAAAGAATTAAAGTCAGAAATAGAATCTTTAAGAGCCGAAACTCGGATTTTATTTATAGGCGAGAAAACAACTTGAAAATTAAATTCGTGTAAAATCCGTGCAATTTTGTAGCTGATAGAAGGATGAAATGGAAGCACGTCAAGGTTATTAATGTTATTTCTGACATCAGAATGTGTTCTTAGATGGCACGATGAGAACTTTCGAACAGCTTTATCAATAGACTACGGGAGAAAATCCTCGGTCAAGGGCAACAGATCTTAAATAATTGAGTTCCTTAGAAAGAAGTGATTCTGAAGACTTTCTAAGGAACTCAATTAGGAACTCAATTTCTAAGGACTCCTGATGTTGAATGCTTTTCTTCACTTGTCCTTCAGTCTACAATTCGTTACTTTGCAAACATTTAACTCCGAAAACCCTCGCGAAGCTTTCATATATAATGCAAGGAATTTGTAAATGGAGGCCTAAGAATATAATAAAAGAAAGCGATAAGCTGCCGTATGACTTGCATATTGGAATACAGATGAAAAGGACGAGGCAAATTAAATAGTTATTGCTCCCTACTTTAAACACGAAAAAAGAATACAATTATGCAGATATATTAGCATAATGGGCAATTTAAACGAAACGTGCTATAAAACTCTCCTACATAAAATCAATATTCAGCGTTTCAAATTTATTCTTAATATATTCTGTTTGCAAAAATACCTTCGTCATTAAAATGCTCTCATACAGTGGCTTTAGAATACATCGAGTAATGAAAGAAATATTTATGAAAAGGCATTTTAAATCATTAAAAATATAATCCAAAATAAATATTCACGAAAATAGTAACAAGAAATTATCGCTGAATGTTCTCGGTTTTTATTTCTTTGTACAAGGTAAAGCAAGTCGCGAAAGATTTCGGGTACCGTATTTCAACGAAAATACCCATTTCGACCGCTCTCGAATCCATCTGAACGGTATTTTCCGTGACATCTGTACTCATCTGTAGGACGTAGAATAAAGGACTCTTTTTTCCAAAACGGATTCTAAAATGGATTTAGAAGCGATTTTTTTCGTGACTTCTGCACGTACGTATGTATTTATCTCGCATAACTTAAAAAAGAGTAGCCTTAAAATGTTGAAATTTCGTATATGGGACTGCTATAACATCCAGTTGTGCACCTCCCTTTTTCTTTGCAATTGGTTAAACCAGATGTCTATATATACTTGCATATTTTCACTGTGCTACTCGGCAAGGTGAGCTCAGTTTTTTATTTTTATATGTTGGTAAATTGTACATATTTTGCGTTAAAGCGACTGAATTATGTTGTTTCTATGTTCCGGTTAAATTTTTATGCTTTTAGGTTTAGAGGTGCTGCGCCTAACGAGGCCACCATTTGTTTGCATTTGAAACTTTAGAAGAATAGTGAATTAAGTCAGTTGGTGCACCAACTTCAGTGTCTTTGAGCTCAGTGACACCAAAAGTTAACTTTCACTTCTGTGCACCGAAAATGTTAGCATCCTGCCCGCTGGCCAACTTGCTTGATTTTGTGTACCAACTTTAATTTTTTGAAAAAATTTTCTTTTTTAACTGTATTTGGTGTTTTAGGTTTTTCCGTATTTTGCAGATTTTAACGAAGTTGCTTTAAGGTTTTAAGTATTTTTGCTTTGTCACGGATTGAGAAGTTAATTGACTGAATGAGAAATATATGTCTAATAAAGTTCGATGAAATAAATTTAAATGAAAATGCAGTAAAAATGTGTATAATTTAATAGACCGTACGAGGAAGTCATGTGAGGTCCACATCAGACAGTTTTATTCAGCAATCTCTGCAACATTTTGACAGAAAAATTATTTCCAGATGATTTTGGTCTTTTCCATATTTTCAGATGATTTTGGTCTTTTCCAGAAGAGGTCATCTTTAGAAAGATGACTATAGCGATCGCCAGCTTGAAAAATTTTTAATATTTTCATGGCTTTAATTACATCAGCTCCCTAGCTTTGTAAGTAAAATGAATTAGTATTCTTACATTAGCGTGATATAAAAGGCAACTGCGAGAAAGTTAATTAAAAAACTTACAAAATATCCAAGGTTCGTTTTGTGAAATTGGTTTTTTGAGTAGTTTTGCATACAGGACTCTTCTTGTAAGTTTTGAGTCGCGTAAGTGAATTCGAGAAACAAATTGCTATTGCTTTCGATCAGAAGACGCATTTTACAGATTCTTAAGAGACTGACATGAAGAAATCCGTCTAGACTAGAAGTCTAATTTATTTCCTGCGAATTTATTTGGTGAAAGGATAAGTTACCTAAGTACATTTGGAAACAGTTCGAAAACATTCCGTAATTGAATTCGGCAAAACTTAATATATATATATATACGTAATACCACAAAAGAATATTGAGATTAAATAGAAAAACGCCTGGAGAGTTTCGGATTTTAACGGTCACGCAAAAAGATTTGTTAAGGTTTTTTACGTTTTCTCCGAGTTCGCAGTCTGCCAGTCAGCTCTTGGACTGACTCCTCACTCTTGCTAAGTAATGTTTTTTGTTATTCTTAGCTTTTATCCTTTTCTTCGCTTCTACGCCATATATAGATCAACAACAAAATCTTAACATAAAATCCGTACAGCAGCATGTGCTTAGAATCCCCGATGTAAAATATATGCCAAGGTAAGATGGTTATAAAAAAGTTTCTTTGTTTTTTTATTATGTTTTAAGTTTAATTATTAAGTTTTCATGTACAAATAAATTTTTAATACAAATGTATTAGAAAACAACGTATCCTTAGAATTTGCAATAGAGTCTTAGAGGTTGCTATACATATTTTTATATTCAATATACTATTTCCTAAAGAATGGGAATGATTTTGATGAGTGTAATTAATGCAATTTCATAAAAATATTGAATCGTTCTCATGATTTTAATACATGTTTATTTAAATCAATCACATTAAAAAGTATAAAAACAAATTCTCAAGACTGTGTTTATTGCTTTTAAATCGCTAAGTTTATTACTCAATAACTTTTAAGCTTAAATCTGAAAGTGTTTTACGCTTTACTGAACTGCAACACGCTGGCGCTTGGAAGATAAACGTATTTTACTTCTGCCGCGGCAACACATCTCCTTCACACAGCCAAGTTTATTAATTCAAACTGTAATACTAATTTAACATTTAAACATTTCGTTTATTAAAATCATCTTATATTTTTCTGAATGGCAACAGTCTCGCATGCTGGAGACAAAAATGTTTTATTTCGAACAGCAGTGCCAGTGCTCGCTTTCAAATCGTTGAGCTTGTTAGTCAAAAATTCATTAAATTTTTAAAAAATATGAAATACATAATAAAACCAATTTGAAATTCAATATTCGAGATTCCAAGTGCACATGTTCGGGTGGAGGATACGTTATTCAAAATTTGATAGCTGTAGGTACCGTCTTTTTTCTCAGTGCGCGGAACAAACATACATGCAGATTTTTCATTACTTAATTTTTTAAAAAATAATACAGGGCGATTATATTTGGTGGCATCAATTAGAGAAGTGATACGCCGTTTATAGCAGACCAAGCAAAATCCCATTTTGAGAAGAATAGCCCTATTTGGGGTAGAAAACAGTCTCTCCAGCTGTCTAAAACATTGAAAAAGGTTTGAGAAATACAGTTGACTCTCCATTAATCGAGGCTTATTAACTAGGTTGCGGATTAACCCTGGAGTTGTTTGAAAAAAGTAAGTTTGTTTATTGCTGAAGGATGGGTAAAATAATACTATAAATCATCGGAATAAATAAAAATTTCTACAGAAAATAGAGATGAGAGGAAAAATGCGTAAAATAGTAGCAGTGATAGCACTGATGTTTCCATATTTAAGTGTTTTTTAAAATCCACATGAGGAGGTTTTTTACATGGTTATTCGCATAGTATTTGTTCAAAATTGGTATATCATAAATAAAATAGCTGTCAACAAACGTCCATTTTTACGTCTTTTAAAAACTTTTAAACGTCCTTTTATTTTTGCAATTAGTGGTCGTAGACATAGCATTAAAAAAATCTGATGTGTACACTACATGACCTCCTTGTATGGAATATTAAATTATACGCATTTTTTCTTGCATTTCATTTAAACGTATTGCATTAAATTATATCTACTTCATCGATAGCACATAAACCACAATAGAATAAATGTACTCTTTAAAATTCCCTATATTTGTTTACCAAAGCGATACTCTGGCGCTAGGTTCACTTAACAGCGTTAAATCTCACTCCTTTTATAATCCAGAATACACAAAAATTATGTATATCATCTGAAAAATTACCCAATCGTTGCCACATGTTCTATTAAAATACTATAATAAATCTAAAACGATGTATAAAAGAAATTATTTAAACAAAGTTTTTCACAGACGATTATACCATTCAATATTTCTCATTCAATCAGGTTAGTTCTCACTTCGCGACAAGGCAAAAATACATAAAAACTCAAAATATCTATATTAAAAATTACGAAGTAAATCTTAAACACTCGAATAAATTCTAGAATGGATTAAGCACGATTTAATTCGCAATTATACAAGAAGGCATTTAATTGTTTTTGCGAACCTTAGTTTCTCTAGACTGGCAACAAATCCACTGTTCTGCTAAGTTTCAAATGTAAACAAATATGGCAGTTATAATTAAAATAATTAGGCTTAGCCGCACTTAAATAACTTTTAAATTGTTGACAGTTCTACACATATTGCACGCAGATTTACTAAAGGCTTAAGAAACTTAACCGGAAGATAAGAACAACATAATTCAATAATTTTTAAAGCAAAAAATACGCAATTTACAAACATATAAGAATAAAGAAAACTGGCCGAGTAACAATATATATATATCCACTCGACGTATATACGTCTGGTGCAGCCGATTGCAATCAAAATATGAGGTGCACATCTGAATGTTATAACAGTCCTACATACAAAATTTCAACGTTCCAAAGCTATTCGTTTTTTAGTAATGCTAGATACATATATACATAGGTACGTACTCCCAGAGTCACGAAAAAAGCTCTTCAGAATCCATTTTAAATCATTTTTATAATTTTTAGGGTACTTTACTCTGTCCTTACGTACAGATGTCACGCAAAAACGTCGTTTAATTGCATTCGATAGCAGTCAAAATGGATATTATCGTTGAAATATGATACCCGAAATTTTTCGCGATTACAATACTTTCTTTTTACTCTTTCAAGGAAGTAAAAAAGTTTTACAAAAACCGAACTAATGCCAAAACCTATACTTAAGTAAATTTTTGTCATATACTTTGGTAAATTCCTATACATACTACCTATAGTAAATTTTTGTGCTCATGATAAAAAATGAAACATAAATCGTTTGATGCGCGTTAGACAAAACTTGATCGAGATATTTAATTTTAAAATCTGGAATATTTGATGTCGCTTATAACTTGCCTTGAGGAATCGGTTAATAGAAAAATTCATCAAAATTTAAATTTACACAAATAATGATGGAGTTGGTTAACGAGAATGCCGAAACCGAATAGTGTTTTCTAGAACACGAATTTTATAAGATTCGGTGAACAAGATCCTCCTTTTGAAAAACTTTCCACTGATCAGTACTTTTAATGCAATCGGTACAGAAATACTTTCATTTAATTTATTAACATAAGAAACTGTTTTCTAAACCAATATTTTACATTTTTTACGTGCAAATGCAAACATTTCGCTCTTCAATTTGCCCTTGATTATGATTCCAAACTCTAAAAGGAAATATCTCGCTAAACATTTTGTCCGCCGCATGGGTGTTACATGTTTTACAATATTTTAGGTTTTATAATGAGTATAATAGTTTTTTAATGCAAGTGTAGGGATCAGGTGAACGCATAAAAACTTAGAAAATTAATTAAAAAAACTAATATTTTAAATTTAAAAATGCCCAAATACGAATATTTGCGTCATTTAAAACATTTCCATATATGGAAGTATATGTGTACGACCAGCGGTTGTGATAATTAAGGCGTGTACAGACTTTTGGTACGATGTTTATAAATATTTAAGTCATAGATTAAAAATTAACTATTATCTTTTGTTTTTCTTGTCAACCCAAAGGGCGTTAGGCCTGAAGGGCTATTAATTTCGTTTTGGCATTTTGCGTCGATTCACGTTCTGCGTTGATTCTCTTTTCAAACTGTTGCCACCAAATATTGCAGCCATCTAGTATATTTAAAGAAATTAAATAATGAAGAATCTGCATAAATATATGTATGTTTCTCGCACTATTATAACAGAACGATACATAGAGCCAACCAATTTTGAATAACGCAATCCTCCACCGAATATGGGTATTTGGAATCACTAATTTGGAATTTGTTTTATTATAAAATTCATATTTTGTCAGACATTAAAAAATTTTTTATGAACAAACTCAACGATTTGTTCATCAAAAATTTGCCATTCAACGATGGGAAATGGCAATACTGTACGAAAAAAAAACATTTTTATCTCTAGCGCGCGAGACTGTGTATCGTAAATTCTAAAGATATGCTAGTTTTAAAATTATTTTCCGACATTGCTGTTAAATTGAATTTTATGGTTTAAGTGCAAAGAAATGATATTTAATAAATAAAGGTAACACACGTTGAGAAAAACGTCCCTTTGGGCGTAATGTAAAATCTGAAAGCTTCCATTTTTTTGACTGTTTTTTCTTTGAAATTTACGTAGCCAAATAAATTTATTTTTCAGATTAAACTGCTTACAATATTCGCGCAATTAGTTTAATAATTTGTTTGTCACTGCTAGTATGCGTTATTTATTTACTTTTAAATTGGACTCGAAAGGGAAAGAAATATACAGGAAGCAGCCGAAGCTTTTAATCTCATAGATACCCCGCTTGTGAAATTATGATCGAATGATCCTAACACAAACGTTTCGAGAATGTTAGAACCCGTATACAATCCGATATGTCTCGAATAGGGGTTATCTACGATGACAGAAAGTGTGTGATCATACAATCTACTTTAGACATGCTTATAAGACGCCGCTCACAATAACGTCAATATAACAATTCATAGGACATCAACTACCTTCAGCTTTCAACGTCAATAGAGGAAGACCTTCAACATCAACAGGGGAAGAAGTTGCCGGTGAATAACATTTCTTAATAATCAATCTCCTTTGCAGACTCTTCCACTGTTGAACTAAATTATCTACCACAGATTATATTTTTATTTGACAAATGTTCTTTTAGATTCCTTATATACTCTTTTATGTATTTTTCATACTTTTGTGATTTATATCGCTGTAAACATCGAAGCACAAAACATAAACACCGTGACATGTAAATTATTTATATATCTTATGTTAGAAACGATAACGAGAAAGAAATGTGTGTGGCGTGGATGCAGTTGATTAGTGCTTATTCATATTAATTTAACAATGTTTTTATCAAAAAGATTGTGTACAGTGAAGTTTTAGATTAATTTTATGAGTTGATTTGTTTTGTTAACTGCTCACTGTTGCGCAAAATTTGAGTTATTTTGTAAAATAAAACAATGAAATAATTGATCCACTTTCGTTTAACATTTATTTAATATTATTTGTTAGCCCAGAAGGGCTATTAGTGTCGAAACGGCATTTTGCATCGAATCACTAAAAGCGTTGAGTCACTTTTCAAATTGTTGTCACCAAATATTATCGCCTTGTATTATATTTAAAGAAATTAAATAATGAAGAATCTGCATCTATGTACGTATATTTCTCGCATTGTGCAAAAACAACGGTATCTAGAGCCATCGAATTTTGAACAACGTACTCTCGCAGTCCTCTACCCGAATATGGGCACCTGAAAGTCCGAATTTTGAATTTCGAATTTGTTTTATTACTTATTTCATATTTTGTAAAATTTAACGAATTTTTGATTAGAAAACTGAACGATTTCAAAGGGAGCAGTAGCAACACTGTACGGAATAAAACATTTTTATTTTCAGCGCGCGAGATTTCCTATTCTAAAGATGCGCTGTTTTTAAATATTTTTAGCCCAAAGGGTCGTTAGCCCAAATACTCTCAAAACGTGTATATGTCTACGAATGAAAAAAAAAAAAGCCCCTTTGGAGGCGTAAAATAAAAGCTTTCAGATTTTTTTATTTATTACTTTTGTTTAATCTTATGGCCAAGCTCCAAAATATATATACAACTTTAAATTAGAATTTATTCTGTACTTTTTAGTTCTCCCAGTCGCACTCTAATACGGGTTTCACTGATTCGCTTATTAGATTTGTTAGAGATTTGGTTTAGTTTATCGAGATTACGACAAAGCACACTAGGCCATACTGCCTAAAGGAAGGGATGCCTTTGTGGAGGACTTTCTAAGGGAAACTGACTCGTATACACGTTACACATGAGGATAACCACAAAGGCGCCCACGCAACCAGACCGCTCGCGGGATTTGAGCTTCGAATCGAGCTACCAATGTTCAGCGACTTTACCGCTCGGCCGCTGGTGGGCCCGATTTGTTAGAGAACTGGGGACTAACTGGTATGTAGTGATTCTGAAGAAACGATCGTAATACTTGCAATCACGGCAGCTCTAACATTTTTGTATTTTCATTGCGAAATATTTTTGAAGCCAGCGTAGATAAACTGGCTCAGTAAGCGCGGCTGTACTTGAAGAACTACATCGGTAACTTTTAGATTTTTTAAATATATTCGAAGACAAACGGAGCAGTATATAGTAATGAAGAGCGACAGAAAATGCGGCGCATCAAAAGCGAAAATTTGGTTCAGAATAATTTAGTTAAGATACATTCGTGTCGGTTAATATTAAATTAAGCTTCTCAAAATTTGAGATCATTATTGACTGAAGTGAAGCATCTGCGTCATTAGAGTAATGCAAAAAACATATGACGTGAATTCCTTTTTTAAATAACGCAGTTTAGAGACGCATATTAAGTGCAACTACTATTTTTAGGGTAGAAAGGGAAACTGACACATTAAAAAAAATAATTCAGAGACTATTTGGTTGCGAAAATAAAGGCCGGGACTTTGGTGAATACGTCACGCCGGAAACTGTATTTATCTATCCATTTTTCTGTCTATCTATCTATCTATATACATACATATATATATATATATAAAGCATAATAACCACGCAACCATTGGTCATAGACATATATTCTCAGTTACAAAAATGTTTAAAATTACGCAAATATTCACATTTTGTCATTTTAAAATTTAAATAATTTTTTTTAAGAATTACAAAATCTAGCCTCATATACTTTCCTTCATTAGCTGTACTTAAATTTAGGAATATTTTGCACTTGCTGTAAAAAGTAAACACAAATTTGACTTCTCTAGGGAAAAAAGACAGCTAGTTTAAATTAAATTCGAAGATGATGTACACCAATTGAAGGACGAAATGTTAACTTTTGTATATAGCTAAAGATA
Source organism: Stegodyphus mimosarum (assembly GCA_000611955.2). Lineage (NCBI taxonomy): Eukaryota > Metazoa > Arthropoda > Arachnida > Araneae > Eresidae > Stegodyphus > Stegodyphus mimosarum. The sequence goes on along the minus strand of KK113540.1, from coordinate 227,435 downwards.
AAATATCAGATTAGAAATGTGCTTCTGCCTAAAAAAATTTTCTGACGCTCGAGATTAAATGATGAAAAATAATGACCGATGCTTCACTGCTTTAAAAACTATTGACGATCTCAAAACTAACATTCTAAATTTGGTGCTGTCCCCCTAAATTCATCTGTTCTCCAAATTCGAGATTTTTCTACGTTACATAACGCTGCTTGAAAAGGGCAACCAAAACTAACATTAACCAATCATAGCTTGTCTCTAGAATCACACCTACTCTGATATAAATACTCTAGCGAGCTAATTACGTCACCTTCTTTTCATAGCTTCTACCTTGCTAATATCTCCCCGCTGCTCTGCTTCTCTGTCTAAAAGGATGTCGTTCCCGTTAAGCTGTGTATATGAGAAATTATTGTAATTGTTTATGATCAAAAGGTATATTGTCTACGATGAATGAATTTAATGTACCTGGAAATAAATATGGTAATTAGCTTGGATTGTGTCAACATCTTCTTCCATCTTTCCACTCGATACTGAAAGCCGCTAAATGTACCGACGTTAACTGCGCACCAAAATATCCATCCTCGGTCAGGCCGACTGCAAGCTTCCTCGCTTACGCTTTCCGGAATTATTAGACATACGTATATATACAGGTATATATAGACTTCAGCTTCTCGCTCGTCGGTGCTTGGTCGCTCTTTTGTTGTACGCGCTTTCTACCGCAATGCTTTCCAAAATGTAAATGTTCTTGAATAGGCACGACTAGAGTGCCAAGTGATTGTGGTAACGAACGCCAACCGGAAAATAAAAATGGAATTAAAACCGCCTCGACTGCAAGGTTCTTTATTTGATACAGCTATTATGCATCGACGCTGCACCGTCTTTTCCTTGCTTTTATTATAACATTTATTTTTATTCAGACAGGATAGCTTCCAGTAGCCTGAGACCTCAATGGAAAACTTATTCAGCTCTTTCAAATCATCGTTTTGTGATAAATTCAAAGGCAATGTGAAAGAAGTGAATCATCAAATCTGTTTTTTCAGTGTTTAAAAAAATAACATATCCTTCAGCTGTGGTGCTTTGCAATTGCTTCAAAAATTAATCAGAGTAGTGTTTACGGAATAAAAGTAATCTCCCGATAAATCCTGAAGTCGAATATCTAGTAAAAAGGAATATTGAATTTTCTTCGGCCATCTACAATATTTAGAAGGAAGAAAAAGTGCTCTAAATCATCAGTGAATTACAGGTATACAATATATATATATATATACCTGTAATTCACTAATGATTTAGAGCACTTTTTAGTATATATATATATATATATATATGTATTAAAAATACGCAAATTGAATTGCATATACATATATAAGTATAATAATGAATATTACAAGTTTTTAGGCGGATACATACAATTCACAAATGCTATTTCCATAAATTCCCACTATGCAAAAGTTTACCGAACATATTAATTACACAAAGAGGTAGGGGGAATTTGTGAATCTCCCTTTCCTCCCTCTTTTTTAGCATTGTAGGTGCTATTAATGTCGATCCACCTTTTTTAATCCCTATCATTTTTGTGTCGGAATCACTTTTCAAATAAAAACATGTAGCCACTAAATCACTATCACCATGTATTATTTTTAAACTAATAATATAGCGAATATACAAAAATGTATGGCAACATTATATAGGGAATTCTAATTATATGCTATTTTTAAATACATTTGTAAGGTTTATTCTAATTTTATAACAGTTATTTTACGTTCGTGCATCTTTCCTATCCCTTCTAGCTTCAGCTTAGAATTTCCTACCAGAATGTAACTTCAGAAACGCGGTTAATGCAAATGAGTAAGAGTAGCATTTAAGTCGATGTTTCACCGACTTCGTTGGGAAGCCCGAGTTCCTGACTAGCGCGCGTTTGCCTTTGGCTGCCTCTCTCTAAGCTATTGCTACGCTCGGCTGTACTTTAGGCCCTTGTTTGGCTTCGCCGACTTAATTAAGATTTAGGGGCCAACTACTAATAGTCTTGATAGCTTCGGCTATACTTTTCAGTTAGCTTTAGTTAAGTTTAATTTCATATTAATTTAAGTTCAAACGCAAGTGGAGGCTTTGCTGTGAGCTCCGAGTTCGGAGCTGATTGTGTCATATTTATTTTGAGAAATAAAGAGTAGTTAACCCATCTCGAGTCTTGCGTCCCTGTTCACACACTTAAGCGATTCGCTTATTAGTGCTAGGGGTTTAGATTATTGAACTGGGAAATAAATAAATAAAACCCCACACACTCAAGCACAAAATTATTTCTTTACATGTATAGAATCACGGATTTCTCACAAACTGCGAAGTATAGTTTTATGAATTTGAGTGAAATGGTACATAACACCATATCAAAAGTAAAAAAAAGTGATATAAAGTATGATATAAAGCTGTAGCATGAAAAAATAAAAATAAGAATAATATGTGTCAAAGAGAGTTAAAAAAGAAAATAATAATAATTCACTCCGAAAAAATTAAGGTTTATGAATTTAATATGGAATGCGACCTTCCCTGAGTCCTACACAGACTAAGGTGCTTTAACCACAGTATGGGTAATTCAGTTTCACCTTTATAGCGTTGTGCTTTTTCATGGCATTGACATCCCTAGGAGGCGGATGTAACTGAGCAATGACGACAGGTGTAGAGGTTTACTGTGGCTAGACGATTTCACAAAGGTGGCCTATTTTACCGCCGTCCTAAACGCTGCATACCACTGACAGCAACCCATCGGCGGCACCGTTTACAGTCGTGTAGAGAATACAAAGACTGGACATCTCATCAACGGAGTTATGTCCTCTTTACCGATGAGAGTCGTTTCAGTCTGATAAGCGATTCTCGGCGTCATTTGATATCGTGAAAGGTAAGAACACGCTTTCATCCCACCACCATCAGAGAACAAGGTCTTGACGTGCTCGTACGGGGAAGCATTATGATGAACGAACGGAGGAAGCTCCACATTTTTGACAGAGTTTCACCGGCGATCCTCAATATGGTGACGTAATCTTCTCCCACGTGCATATTTTGGTCCATTGGTCCCGACTTTGCTTTCATGAATGATAATACACGGCCACAGAAGACTCATGTTGTTGAGGAGCTCTTGGAAAATGAAGATATCCACAGAAAGATTGGCCAGCATGCTCCCTTGATACTTTAGTGAGACACCTAGCGGCACAATCGTACCCTCCGAAGAACACCAGCCAACTGAAAAATGATTCCTGAAGAATGGGAACTCGTACCCCAAGAACTGTTAGATAATCAGATGTTAATTACCGACAGACGGTGCAACTTAACCATTGCAGTTAGCGGAGTTCATATCCCTTACTAAGGCCCTTTGATTTATTGATTTCCCTTCCTTTTGGCCAGACAGAAATTTGTACCGACGTCATTCTGCAAATAAAATTCTTTTTTATTCGTTCCGTACTATAACCGTGTTGTTCATTTTTTTGCTACTATAAATTCCTCATCCTTTAAGTATGTCATTGTGGTTCCGTTGTACGAATTGCATGTCTCCTAGTTGATTGTGGAATTATGATCGGACAAGTTGCTTAAGTTTTGCACACTAGTTTATGTACATTGACTAGTAGATCTTTTCGCGTATCCTGAAATCCGTCCTGTGAGAACTGCTAAATACAACATTAAAAAGAATAATTTTTGAAAATTTTTACCAATTTTTCTTTTGCCATCTCTGAAGTAGGTGGACTTGTCGCACTTCGGGACATTCGGCATGATGATTCCACAATCATTACTAAAGGATTGAGTATCTTCTTCCTGCAATGAAAGTTTGCAAATAAATATACAGGATTCGTCTGCGACATAGCATACCACTTAGAAGCTCCTTAGTACAGTTTAAAAAGAGAGTAATGTAAATAATAAATACATGCCCTACTTCATATACATATTTTTTCAGACGATTATTGTGAGGAATGATACCCGGAAACATCATTTGTGGTAAAACAATAGTTCTGAAAACAAAGAATGCGAGAACAAATAACAGTACTTAAATAGAATTGCATTCGTGATCTGAAATGACGAACATTATACGCGGGGGAAAATGATTCCGATAGATCGAATTCTTACTGCATTCATTTTACAGTACCTTTAGAAAACATAAAATCAGCCATCTGCGTTTCAATGGATTTATAGGCACAGTCAGCAGACATGTGAAACTAGCTCAGTCTATCATTTGGACTGATACTGGAAAGGAAGAATGTTCAGAGATTTTAGCTTATCTACTAGCCAATGTACCATTCGGACTGATACTGGAAAGGAACAATGTTCAGAGATTTTAGCTTATCTACTAGCTCTCCTGCCTTGATGGTAAACAGTATTTTCCCTAGAAAGATAACACATTATTGTGGCTAATTTCACTTATCTGACCTAATCGGAACAAATCAACGAATTTTACCGTGGTAAGAAGCGCATAATTGTGAGTGTCAGTAAACTAGACCTTTATCACAATATAGGTGAGAGTATAATTTTATCCAGGTCCGTCCAAAGTTTGATGCACAGCAGCCCGGGAATCGAAATACAAGGGTTTTCCACAACTCTCCTCCTGCCACCAAATCATACCCGAGCCCAAAGAACGATACAGGAGCCAGGAGCGCTAAACAATATACCCATTGGGGGATGGCCGATTTCCCTTTAAGACTGAATTAATCAGAGATGTGTAAGAATTGAATGAAATGAGGTAGGCTTTCACGTAACGAAGATATCGGTAACGGATTTTACAGAAAATATACGACAATTTATTTTTTAAATACGCCCTATACCAAAAGTGGTTTTATTAGTCTACCAAACACTAATCGTTTTTAAAAATACCTCGAAGGAAATCACTTTCTAGGGTTTTATTATTCTGAATAAGGGAATCTGGAGTCAAAGCAAAATACTACCTGAGTATCTCTATCGATAATCTCTATTGATAATCTACATTAAACTTCGTAAGAGTTTTTTTGGACAATTGTTAAAATTTAAATCCTTTCAAGGTTTTATTTATTTATCATTATCAGTCTTTAAATTTTTTGTTTAAATTGCAGTTTTGCTTAATATTTTAAAAGCAATATAGTATTTATCCTGAATTCTAAAATACAGTATTTATCCTGAATTACCATCAGGATGAATGACCATCTCGAATGACCTGAATGACACATTATGGACGTTTGTTACTATTTTCTTTCCCTTATTAACGTTATTCCTTTGTGGTTTAATGGTGTGCACTTTAAAATGTCAGGATTTCTAGGAAAGTCACGCTGCGTAAGAAATTCGGCTTTGTTACTTATTATCATAAATAAATTTTCACAAGTTTATTTTCTCGATAATATCAAAATTTCAAAATTAAAATGCCTTATTTCAAAAACATTTCTCTTTAGCCCCCTCCACTCGAAAACAATTTCTCTAGGCTGCGAACATTTACTTGAACGGATTGGTGTTAAAAAACAAAAACAAATACAAGGAATACTTGTTTACATTAAGAAACATTTTATTTAAAAAAAAAAAAAAACAAAAAAAAAAAAAAAAATAACAAAAAAAAAAAAACGAGAAAAACAGAAAAGTTCGATTTGTTTTTCTTGAAATTCAGCTTGAAAAAACACCATGAAAAAAGCCATTTAAAGAGATCAACGCAAGGCACTCACTTTTGATCAAATTTCCTAGAGCTCTCTAATATTCTTTCTCTACCACGAAGCAAACAACCCTTTTTGTTGTTGTAGTAGATTCAGACCGTTTCCTTCTTCCGCTGCAATTCTTTATTCCTGACGAGTTCATCCTTTCTATTTTCTCTTGCGATCGATAAGAGGATGTTTCTGCTAGCTTACGTCACAGACCGTGAAATTAGAATTGTTGTGCAAGGAATTTCATGAAATGTTGCATTTTTTTCAACTTGTTACTAAAATAATAATGCTAATGTAACAGAGATACTGGCTTTGGTTACACAACAATAAGAATAGCACAAACTCCATAAATCCGTGGACCAATATTTCATTTTAAACCTCGATTCCGCAAACACTATTTTCCCTTTGTATTATTTTTGTAAAAGCATAGTATGTTCATATTTACTTAAAGCAAATAAAATATCCTTTAAGCTTTTCTCTTAAGGAAATATTTTATAAGGATTTCCTTTTCTGAAGGGGAATTGGTACCCCCAAATCGATGAAATTACCGATTTTTCAATTTTTTGCTAAAAAAAATCTTAAAAGCCTTACTACACTGAAGTGAAATTTTGAAACAATCTAACGATAATAAATAGTATAAAAAGGCTTCTAAAATGTTTGAACACCCCTTTAAATGCCACACCCCTTCAGTACTTTTTTAACTTTAATTATTGAAAATCATTATGAAAGAAGAAGAGCTGCACAGACGATACAATGGTTAGGGGAGGCTACTGCGGTACCGAAGGGGCTGGGTTTGAAGCCCGGAGAAGGCATGGATATCTGTAAATGTATAGTGTCTTTGCAGCATGGGGGCACTCTAAATATATGGCGAGCCCAAAGTCCTCTCGTGTGGTTTGGTGGAAGACGAGAGGAATGGGAGACCCCTGGACCACCCCTAGGGTGCTCTCGCTCAAATTTGGGCTGGAAGTAGAAGTCCAATCTCCTAGACGCTCTGGCAATCTTTCTTCCATGAAATTCATGGACAAGACAACAGCAACAAAAGAAGGATTGTAATTAAATATGACGCAATTATCAGCAAACTCTGTTTATATGTATAAACTGAATTATTTAAATACTAAGTGAGGTTAGAAAAATTTATGTAGTATATATACACGTTACGGTGAAACACCGAATTCTGGAGAATGTCGACTTTCACCGGTGAATGTCAACATTCACATAGTCGCTTGGTGTATTTTCCAAATAGTCTTATTTCTGACTTACACCGGTAAATGTCGACATTCACCATTATCCAACATATAATAATATTATATTTTCTTCTCCATAATTCAGTCGCGAAAAAACGCACTTGAGATTTAAAATAAGATTTTAATAACATAAGAACTTAAAACACATAGTGCATTCAAAATGAGAAAGGAAAATAATAGAAGTTAAAAACTTACTTAATTATACAGTACTTTCTAAATGAGAAAATAAAATAATAGCAATAAAAAACTTACTAAATTATGTTAAATTATTTGATTCAAATCTTATTTATTGCAACAACTTAAACTATTAAGACGCTTTGAATTGCACAAGAGGACCTTGCCTTTTTACAACTGCATTTATAGGAAACAGCCAGTCGCCTCTCTTTTCGACCTACACCAGAGCATATCTGTGATTGTCGACATACACCGGTGAGGGTCCGAATGTACAAGAATGCAATGTTATATTCGATCTTTCACCGACGTATTTGATGAATGTTGACATTCTCCGGTGAAAGTCGACATTCTCCAATTTCGGTCTTTCACAGTAACATATATTTAAAGACACAAACTTTTATTTCTTGTCTTAAATAAGATATAAGAAAATAAGATAACTGTTTTAAAGATAATTGGCGACCTCAAAATTAACGATTCTACTTTTGGTGCTCTCCCCCTAAATTCATCTGTTCTCCCAAATTCGAGATCCTTCTATGTTATGTAACAACCTAACATTAACCAATCGTAGCTCAGAGTACTTTCTGCATGTACTTAGTATAAATACTTTAGACACAACAAATTACATCATTCTTCTCCTAGCTTCGCCGATACTAATATTACCCAGCCGCTTCGCTTCTAAAATGCCTACGTCATTTCTTAAAAAAACCAATGTACATAGAAATTTATCATACTTAATTATGATTAAATAAGTGTCTGCAAAACTAATTGGATATGAGGGAAAATAAAGATTGGTGATTTGTCGGAATCCAGTTTCGTCTTCTTACCACTCTGCCATCATGACTACGCATCTAAAACATTACATATGTATAGTCAGCTAAGCAAATATTCCTATGTGTATTATCAGTCAATTTTGCTATGCTTGTTCAAAACTGAAATTGAACTGGCAGGTCCGTCCGTCCGTCCATCCATATACTATATTCAGTTCAGCAAATATTTCTACGCGTATTATCAGTCAGTTTTGCTATGCTTCTTGAAAAATTGAAATTATTTGTGATAAGACATGACACGAACAGAAAGAGGTGGCGTAATAAAAGTGATAATTCCTGACTGTCGTGCTGAAAATCGTGCTTGAATAAACATTAAACTTTTCAATTAAATAGTCCTAAATTAATTGAAAATGTAATTTATATATGAGACCAAACGGCTAAATGAAGAGGAGAAATCACATATGCTGCTAAGCGGTTTTAAATGAAGTGTGTTATGTCTGTTCAAATTTCAATTTTTACTTTTTATATAAATCAACAAAACAACAAATTAATATTCTTCATAAATGTTTTGATATTGATTATAAATGTTTTAGAAAATATATTACAATTAATTCATATGATAAAATTGTTTTAAACGTGTTTAAAAGAACAGGTAAAGAAAAATTCTACTTGCATTTTATGGCTTTCCTTGCAATATTTCTAGCCAGATAAGATTTTAAAATAAAGGTTTGTAATTTATGTTTATATTAACCAAATGAATAATAACATTTTTATTTTAGATATATATGTATTAAAATTCAGTAATGCAATTGTGGGGTTCCACCCTTTTATTTCACAGTTCAACCTTGTACGGAAGTAGAATGAAGGACCTTGTACACCGATAAGCGAATAATCGCTTGAGTGTGTGAACAGAGCCTAAGACTCAAGAAGGGTTAATTACTCTTTATTTCTCAAAATAAGGGTCTAAAAAGTCGGCTCCTATCTCAGAGCGTACAACAAATCCTCCACTTGGGCTTGAACTCAAATTAATAAGAATTAAAACTTAACTAATGTTTAACTAAAAGATATAGCCGAAGCTATCAGGATTCTAAGTAGTTGGCCCCTAACTCTCAATTAAGTAGGCGAAGCTATCAAGGGCCTGAAGTACGGCCGAGCGTAGTAACAGCTTAGAGAGAGACGTAGCCCAAAGGCAAACGCGCGCTAGTCAGAAACTATGGCTAGTCAGTGAAACATCGACTTAAATACTACTCATTTGCATTAAACGTGTACGGTTTTAGTTAAACTAACAAAGTTTTATTTTAATTTGCCTTTTTCTATCTGTTGTTATTTCAACTTCCCGTTAGAATAAGCGCGCGTTTCAGCTTTATGCTAATTTGAAGTGGAGCCAAGTTCTACTTAAACGAGAGGTAGGAACCTCTCAGTGTGAGAGAGCTTTTAGTCTCAGACCACTGTTACTCTATTCGACGTTCGCCTGACTAGCTAGTATTTAAATTCTAAGCCGTAGCGCTGTTACGCTATTACTTATTGAAGTAATTCTAAGTAGTATTAGTTATTAGTTAGTGTTAGTTAAATCTTGCTACGCACCATTTAGCATAGAGGCCAACCTCGCGTTATAGCTCTGTGAGCAACGACAATTTAATTTCTACTTAGCTTCAGTTTAAATTATTTGATTGTTCAGTTTAGACCCAAGTGTGGTCATTATTTTCTGTATCGCTCCCGAGTTGGGAAGTGGCTGGAAATATTTGTGGTTTAATAAAAGAGGATTTTAAATCCCTCTGAAGTGCAGTTCTTCTACCACTTAATCACAGTATTCTACCACAGAACATAGCTGCATTCAGCTCCCTGTTCAAGATCAGGATTTAGTTACTTTCACGAATATGTTTGCCAAGAATATGTACCGAACACACTATCCTGACAAACGCACTTCTGAAAATACATTCTGGTAGGAAATTGTAAGCTGAAGCTAGAGGAGATAGAAAAGGTCCATAAACTTAAAATAACTGTTATAAAATTACGATAAACCTTACACAATATTTAAGAAATTTGTAATGATTTAAAGACCCTTTAGACAGGTTACATTCTTTAAATTTTCACAGTATGTATTTTTTGATTAAATTCTCTTACTTAAAAGTCCTAAAACTTATATGGATACTGAATAATCACTTAATATTTTTACTGATTGTTTAAAATTATATACGTAATAGAAACGAGGATGGGTTTGCAAAAATACTTGAAACAATTGAAAACAATTGAAAAGAAAAATGATTAGAAGCGAAAATGTAATTGAGATCATATTTTTTTCAAAGTTTTTACATAAAAATGCGCTTTTATATTTTTCCCCAGAAAATAAGTAATTAATTTCAAAATTCGATCCTTAAGTTATTAAGAACATTCTAATAAATAAAATACAAATTATTTGGGGAGGGGCGAACATTAAAAATTATAGAAGAACAAAGATATTTTAATTGTTGCGTTTTCTTCGAAAAATTTAAATTAAAAAAATACAGGCACAAAAAATTGTCAGCTTAAAACCATTTTGTCTCATAAAACAATTTAATAATATTCATCAAAATTGATGAAAGTTCTTAAATAGAAAAAATCATTCAAAAAATCCCGAGAACCCTTAATACGCATATGTACCGTATTTACTCGAAATAAGATCAGCTCCAATATAAAATGCTCCTAACATTCCCAGGGAACTTTCAAGAATTAAAAATGTAGTTAAATACCTGATGAGAGTATGACTCTGATAAGAATTTATTTGACCCCGGTTAGAATGACCGATAATAATTAAATACATATTGTTACTACTGTATGGGTAAAAATACTTTAATATGTTACGTAAGCTTTAGCTGAAATAGCTGCCTATAGATATGTTTTTGTTTACAAAACAATACTCAGTTTTAGCTTTGATTGTGTTAAATCATTTTCAGTCCTTCTGGTTCGGGGAATTTAGCTTATTTTATATGAATTACGGTAATAAAAGCTATAATTTATAGCATATTAATCTCTGTTTGGTCATTGTGCAAGCAAGCCTGCTTTCTGTATTTCCACATCGTTTTTAATCGTCATCGTATCAAGGCAACCTTTGAAGGGATTTTCTAAACCGGTCTTGGGCCCACTTCTTCGCTTGGAGTTCGAAGGTGAAAGACGGGGCTTTCGCCCTGTTCCGTCTCCTACCGCCATGCTGATTCTGTGATGTTTGTTCTCTCCTGCTACATTTTTTTTCACGCTATGCGATTTTTCGTGAAGGTGCCGACATGTATACAGACGACCTGGACAACCGTAAAATTGTTTCGAAATCCGGATTATTGAAGATAGCTGCTATAATTTTTTCTACTTGTGAGAGAGATAAACCAGATTGATAGCTAAATTATAATTTTGATTTACATTATATTTTTATCTTACGTAAAGCTGCAAAATAATAAACTAATAATTTATTTTATGTCTGTACGCTTGTTTGTTCCTCGCATTGAAAACAATGAGCGACCAAACCTTGAATACGCACAGGCTTATACCCGAACATATGTACCTCAAAATCCGAATTTTGAATTTGCCTTTTATTTATCTTTTGTCCAATAACGAAGTTTTGATAAAAAGCAATGTATTACCACTTGGTAAAGTATAAGATACTTATTCTTCAATTTTATCAGAAAACTTAGCAATTTAACATAAATGTGCTGCCACTATCCAAAATAAAGTATTTTTATCTTACAGGCGTCAATGTGTTGCCATTCGGCAAAGCGTAAGATATTTAATTTTTCTTTCAAATTTGATCTATCCGATGTTGATTTATAAAGCGATTCCAAAGCAGTAAATGCAGTTTTTCATATCTAATATTATAAAATATTAGATGAGCAGAGAAAATTAGGGAACCTGAAATTAAGATCATTCAATATCTCTTTTAATTTATAATTATTCTTTATTATTTAATATTAATTTGCAATTATTACTTATAATAATTAATATCATTTTAAATTTTTAATCTTTAATTTTCATAAAATATAGCTAGAGTTAGAACTTAGCCTGAATATGTAAAATCATATCTTACAAAACAATTAAATTATGAAAATAATTCTTAAATAATGAAATAAAATTTTAAACTATGAAAATATCTCTAGAAACACCAAAATTCTGGTTACTAATTCTCAAAGCAGCCATTTTACATTGTAGAGTCATTTGGCTATTTGGAAGTAGAAGTGAAAAATGAGCAATGCCCTCGCCGGGACTCGAACCTCTCGAATACGCGCCGAATGTGCTGGCCATTACACCACGAAGGCATGCTAGGAAGGCGGGAGAAATACCTTATATACTCCCCCTTTTAAAGGGCGACTGGGGATTAGGTGACCCAATCGTCAACTCCTGGTGGTGGAGAATCATAATCCGCCACCTTTTTTAGTTCTTTAGTTTGAGCGCCACTGTAAAGACATTAGGTTATTTCGAAGCAGAAGACATGAAAAATGAGCAATGCCCTTGCCGGGACTCGAACCTGGACCTTTCAAAAACGCGCCGAATGTGCTGACTATTACACGAAGGCATGCTAAGAAGGCGGGAGAAAAAATTGGAAGTGATGACTTAAATAAAAAATAAATAAGTTATATTAGCTCTTGTAACTCTAACGTATTCGAGTTGAGAGTTTTAACATATGCAAGACCCCTTAAAACAAAGCGGACTTTCTTACTATCCACTTTAAAGTGAATTAAACAAGTCCACCCCTGTTGCTCTCTCATTCTGAGGTTACAGCTGCGATCAATAGCCTGAAAGAGTAAGAATTTTGCAATTTCCTACCTTAATTTTCCTTTTATTTTCTCCCTAATGTGGGAGTAGGCGGATGGAAGAAAGCCTCACATTTTCGTCGCACATTGTGACGACGATGAAGACAACACTAAACAATAAAACAAAGTCCTTAATGCTCCTCGTTGTTGCCATCTGCAATCAACGTCGCACATTAAGGCTGTGTTTAAAAGACAGGGAAGTTTCTCCAGCGGTAATTAGTTTATCTTTCAACTCAGCACCTCAGTATTTCTATGGAAACAGGCACTAATTGTTTATTCTAAGCACGTTCTTTTGAAAGTAGTACACAATTTCCGACGAAGCTGTGTTCAACAAAATTTACATGCCCTTGACTATTCAAAAGACTTCATTTTTATGTAGAATTAATTTCATACGATTAACTACTCAAAAGAAATTACAGTGTGCATTCCATATTATTAGCCGACGCTTCGTGTCTATTATCTTCATTTGTGTGAAAATGTACTTTTCTGATGATTATCCGAATGTTATGTTTTAGATCTGAGTTTCTTAAACTGGGGGTCGCGGGACCTGCAGTAGGAGGTCGCCAAAATTTTTAGCTGTTTTGATGTTTATTTAACTTATTACAATACTTTTACAGTTACCAAATATTTTTACACAGTGTATCTGAAAATAGATAAAGATATGACATTACAGACAAAGAAAAAACGAAAACGTTTCGACGCATTCTTTTTGTAATATAAACGTTCATTTTACTTGCTTTGCACGTGCCGCTGTCATTTCGTCTGTTATTTACTTAAAATGTTCACATTTTTTATGTCTTAAAATTAGAAATTAAAGTTAATGACCTAAAACTGCAATAGTATATTAGCACAAGCGAAAAATTGACAGTTTCACTCACGTGTGTGTCGGATTTGCACAATGCTCATGGGGATCCCATAAAATTTTCGTAATTATTATGGGGTCCTCGGGTCGCGAAAAATATCTCAGTGATAAAAAGGGGTCGTGACTAAAAGAAGTTTCAGAAGTCCTGTTTTAGATACTTGAAATGAGAAGTATTAAAGAAACGAAATCCTCATCGATATAAGGTTACCACCCCGTATGGTAGGATAGCGACGAATTCCCATGTCTTTTGAATCCGGGTTCGAATCCCAGATAAGACGAAAATATGATTGTAGTGTAGACAAAGATGCGATTGTCTACGTGAAGGTACTTGAAAATCTGTCGGGTCAAAAGTTCAACAGAGAGGTTGAAGGTAAATGAAGAAAGGTCTGGGGTATTCTCGATGAAAACTGGGATTTAGCTTAAGCAGATAGCCCATGTGTGCTTTCAATAAGAATTGAAAAACACATGAGCATCAATCTAGATTTTGGGTTTGATTAGGTACCAAATTTAAACATTCACTCTAAACATCAAGGAAGAATTCGCAGAATAGTGAGAAAATTTTACGTAAACTTTAATTACGTTTTTACGTTTAATTCTATTGCGAAGCGAAATCCAAGAATAACCAGCGGTACCCTTTGAAATAATGCTCCTACGCTGTAGCTCTGTAATATCCCTCGACTACGTATTTGTGGAAGTTTTAGAGATATAACATATCTCGGAAACTTTTTGAAAAGTTACATACCTTAAGAAAAAAAATGGGAAGCTATACGCTTTATTTTTATACTAGCCGCTATGAGGCCAGCCTTCGTCTGGCTTTTAAAGGTACCGGAAAAATGCCTAACATGAACGTCAGGCATTAAATTTAAAAACTGCACAGAATGTTACTTTGCAGAACAACTCTATCAAAAAAATTATAATAATGTATTACGTATAAAAAATTTACAATGAAATAAGCAATATCCCTTAACACAAATGTTAAATTATCCCAATAAATAAATTAAACTACTTCCCGTTGCCTTCTCTCTACGAACATCCAGTATCCAAGAAAAACATTAAATTTAAAAACTGCACAGAAATCGCCCTCATTTTTTCCAGTGGCAACAGTGCTGATATCAGCAACACTGGCAACAATGATATATCAGCAGCAACGGCACGCAGCCATTGTTGCTGATATAATAAGAGAGAATTATGCATTGGATGCGATTTCATTCAAAAACATAAAATAAAAAAGAATCTCATTCGAATTTTGAAAAAATCGCTTCGAGGTGCACTGGCTCTTGTCTAGTTGCACCCCCTACGTACCAAATTTCGTAGCCTTGGGTCTATTAGCTTACGCGGAGCACAGACGGAAGACACACACAGAGACAGACAGACTCTTCCTTTTGTATATGTAGATGATATTGCATTAACATAATAATGACTTCAGTAATATCATAATAATGTAGTTTATTTGAAAAAATTCGTGAAAAAATTTACAAATCAACAACTTAAATTATATATATATTTAATATCTTACGAATCTGTCCATTACTGATTAACAAACAAAGCGATTTAAAAACAATAAACGCAATTCTTAATAAGATAATTTTAAACATTTTAATCTCATCGATTTAAATAAAAACGCATTTAGTACATGGTGTACCAGATTATAAATATTAAATACTTCTATTAAATTAAAATAGAAATAAATGGAATAATTCAAATCATATATATATATATATATATTTTTCTTTTTTATTGCTATTTTAGTAGACAACTAATTAAAAACGAAAGATAGTCCTTCTTAAACAATTTGGAAAAAGTACCGGTAGAAAATTTACAACTTGTTCCCTACAGAGAATCTGATTTAAAAATAAAAAAAATAAATTAATGATATTCAAGTACTATGGTTAATTGGAGTACACCAGAAGCCATTAAATTCAGGTTTGAATACTGGATTAAGTACGGACATAAGCAGTTTTTACAGATTTTAATTGTAAAGATAAAAGGGAGGAACTTTCTCATTCAAGAAATTTCCAATGAAGAAACTATTCGCCACACTGGCCGCCCGAAAAATTCTTTTCTAAAAAACCATTTGTGTGCACTTTACTCTAGTGTTGCGGCGATCTCTCAGTACAGATCGCAACAAGAACAATTATTGACCTCGCCATCATGACTGCTGTAGTGTTTAGCGATAATGGTTTCCGTACCGTTCGGCCGGGATTCAAATTCCGGAGAAGGCTTGAATGTTTGAAAGCGCATAGTGTCTGCAGCACGATAGCATTTAAAATACTGGCAAACCGAAAATCGTCTCGACTGTTTTGGTGGTATAGAAAGAAGAATGAGAGACCCTCAAAAGAGTGTCCCGGGACGTTCATCATCAAAATGGGCCGGAGCGTTAAGGGGTTATCATATCTAGCGACGGCCCCGCTAGAGGAGACTTTTCTGAGAAACGAGATTCTGGTAGCATTGGTTTAAGCGGGAGAGTTCTAGAAGAAACAGCTCCGCTAGAAGCGCGAAGTCCCGCCTAGCTACGGAAACGATGTCCTGGCTGCGCAGGATATTTTGAAACTTCGCCGAAAATATTCCGTCTGCAGCTCTGTCCCGCGTAGAGATAAAGACGGAGATTGGAAGCAGACGAAAGTTCTGCTTCCAATCTGAGCGATAATTGATTACTGTTTGGCTTTCAAGTATGTTTCGTAAGTGAAAATGGTAACCTAGCTAAGTAGGTTTCGTGGAAATGCGGGTTCTGAGAAATGTCTCTTCCAACACCCAGTCTCGCGTAGCGGAAGCATATGTGATAGGGACATTACAGTTAGTGAGGTGGGACAATATGTGTACGACCAAAGGTGAAATTCTCTTATCTCGCCCAATAATAACTGTAATTTGCCACCAACAGCTGTAGCTCTGCTTGATCTGTCTTGTAACTAATCTCCTGACTTGTACCTTTGATCAGCTAAGACTTGCCAAACTAATTAGGATGTCTTCATATTATGTTTTCAAAGTGAGCTTTACAAAATTACTGGATATCCAGAGATAAAGCTCTGCGCAAGAACCATTTTAGTGACCTCAGAAATGAGATCCTGATGAGCACAGACCGCAATGTGCACAATAAATTACCTCACAGGAGACTCAGGCGGAAAAAGCGAAAATCGGTTGTACCTCTCCCGAAATTTGAATCATGGAACTTCCACCTGACAGCTAGACGTGCTAACTACTAAAACTGGTACTACACATGAAAATATTTGTAAAAAACAACTCTTTTGGATTATTTTTGCGTTTTGTCACGTGATAAAAAATAGCCAGCTACTGTTTATCCCGTGGATAAGTTGTTATTTAAAAGAAAACAAGATCTCCGTAACAACCATAGAAATGGCGTTTTGGTTCAGAAAGCTGATAGGTTGAAATACGAAAAATCTGCAACTTTTTTGCAAATGGATCAATCACTCAAAGATCAACAACAACAAAATCACTCGTCTTTCTTTCAGTGATAAATCCGACAGAAAATTGTCCGAATCAAACTGGTTGTCAGAAATACAGGAATTTGTAAAAGCGCTTTTACACCAAAGAAATATGCGCGGAGAAATGCGATAACCCTTTATTTATCTTTCTTTAAAGCTAACAATACATTCTTAACGAATCCAGTCTACAGTAATTGAGAGGTGATTTCCTACCGAATTAGCTCCTTCTGTCAATAACTCACCCTCAGACTTATCGTGGCTTAATTTCTAATTAACTAGATCTATCAGCCACTCCGTCTTTAAGCTTGTGTCTTTCTGTCTAGTTGACTGCTTCTGTGAACCACTCTGCAGTCAAAATTACTAAGGCTTACTAGCTAATTAACTGCTTCTATGACTTGCTCCTGCCTGAAACATTACATATAGTGTGTTGCCGAATTAGCGTGCTTCGTTGCACTCACTATGGAAACGACAGACTACAGAAAATCTAAAAGTTTATTTTCTTACGATGTTAAGTTAAAAACGTCGCCATGTACATGGGATTCTGATTAATGACTGATTAATTCTGATTGCGTACCGAAGAGCCAGCGTTCGAACTTCGGAGCATGCGTGGATGTTTATAAGCATATTCTTACGTGCGTACGGGTTCGTTATATATTGAATGCACAAGTCGTAAAAAGTTAACAAAAATTTATTCTTTCCACAATAAATAAATTAAAATGCTGAAATATTTCTTCACAAATCTTCGCACAATATCACAATATCTCAAACGTTTAGCAAAAACTCAGTTCAAAACAGATAAAATAGTTCTATCTCACAGCGAAATCGCTACAATCAATACAGCATTAAGTAAACAAACAGCAGTTCGCTTTTTACAGCTACAAGTATAACAGCAACAACAACAACTAACTGAGATGAGCTGTTTCACCTCGGCTTTTATAAGCTTTTTAATTATCAGTAGAACAATCTCGATTTTTCTAGATTTTTCTGGATGGCAACAGTAATTACGAGATATTTATTTATTAAGCATTAAATGCACGCGCTCTTTTATTTTTATTTTTTTTTTTTTTTTGACGTAGCTTTCTCTTCAAAAATCGTCTGCGTTGCTAAGGCAACATGAAGCAAATCTAATTACAATTCTAAATAAATAGCCAAATAAATTTGAAATTCGTAACATTGCCCCCTTCCCAAGGACTGCACGTCCCGGGCAGTACAATCCCTGGACAGGAAGCCAAACTTACAACTAAAGCATCAGTGCTATAATAAACATTACTTTATAATAACAAAATAAGCAATAATTAAAATAAGTGACTTTCAGCAAATTAAATTCTATCCAACGCTAAATACAATTCAAATACTGAGTACAAATACTATCAAATACAAATGCTATTAAACACAAATACTTATCAAATACTACTACTTAACAAATACAAATCAAATACTAAATACAAATAGGACCATGGTCTTATACTATGTACATTACTATTTACAATTATATACACTACGTACTATGGGCATAGTAATGAACTAACCTGTCGTTATGAACGATTTTAGGTTTAGAGTTCGATGACTTACGTATCCGAACGACGACGTCGTTTAGCCTGTTTAGGACAGTGTAAGGACCATCCCGAGGTGATTGTAGTTTCGGAGAAAGTCCTTTTCGACGTGTCGGATTCCATAACTTCACCTTGATTTCGGAGAAAGTCTATTCCGTCGAGTCGGGCTCCATAACCATACATTGTCTCCTTCGTTGAAACGGTGGCCAGTAGCTCTCGTGTCGTAGCGGGTCTTCATCTTTTTCGTCGCCAAGTCGACTCGCTTTCGTGCAGAACGGTGCTTCACTTCAAACCGGGCCTGGACATCTTGGATGTATTCCTCAGGCGATGAAGGCGCATCTGCAGGGCGATCAGACAAGAAATCAGAAGGCAGACGAAGATCACCACCGATGAGCATCTGGGATGAAGAATTGCTGGTAGTCTTGCGTTTCTCTTCGACCCTAGTATGATTTCGGTAGCTTTCTGAGCAGGGTCTTTCAAACAAGACTCCAGCTGAGGATCCCTTCTGTTGCTCGATAGTCATGTCCTCAGTTGCTGAAAGCAGTTTATTGTTTTTGAAGTCTAAGGAAAAATTGTATTTTCTTAAAAAGTCCAATCCGAGTATGCAAGGGTCTGTAATTTCTGCTACATAGGCTGTGTGACGGTAGGCGGCACTTCCAAAGGTAATGTTCACATTTAACTTTCCTTCTACATCAATTTTCTCGCCGGACGCAGTCTGGAGAGTAACACAGGATGGCGTCCAAATCAGTTTTTCCTTAAGTTTTTGAGCTAAATCCTTCCGAATTATGGTAACATTAGCTCCCGTATCAATGATCATACTGCAAGGAACTCCGTCGATATGCCCATTAATGGATAGTCCATTACTCTTGCCACACACTGCAGAAATCTTGAGCGCTTTAAAACGGGGTTGTTCACTATCGCTGAAACTCTTCTCCGCGATATGATCATGAATTTGCTTCTTGGGTCGTTGCTGGGAAATGATCTTACTTTCCGTGCTCTGGGGTGTTCTGCAGTTCCTTCGTAGGTGGCCTTCAGCTCCGCAGTTCCAGCATTTTGGTTCTTTGTCATTACTTTTCCATCTCATGGCATTTAATTTTCTGTTTATATCGTCCGTCTTATTTTCCGAGCTCTTGAATATTCGGCAGTTCCTTCGCATGTGCCCTAAAATACCGCAGTTCCAGCACTTTACTGTCGGTTTCTTATCACCAATATTCCGCTGCAAGGCATTCACTTGTCTTGTTAAATCATCTAAACGAGCCATCAACTGATCCACTGGCTCGTGGACTCGCACAGCTCTGAGTGGGTGGTGACCTTTACGAGTTGCTTGCTGAGCTACTTCGAACTTCATGGCGTACACTAGAGCGCTTTTTATATCCTTCACATCTGCCATTCGCAGTGCTTGCTGTATTTCAGGATCCCGGATGCCGTCGATGAAGTATTGCAGGGACAGGATTTCTCTTGTTTCTGTCGGGCACTCCGAAAAGGCGAGGTGGGACAGCCTTTCAACATCCGTGGCGAGCTCCTGGAGTGTTTCCGTAGGCTTCTGTTGACGGGATTTTAACTGAAGCCTGCTGTAATCTTTTAAACACTTCTCTCCAAAACGCAGCTCTAAAGCACCGGACAGAGCTTCGAAATCTAGCCTTTTGTTTTCGGGAAGAGTTTGAAGGATGTCCGCTGCGTCTGCTCTCAGAGAAGCCGCAAGGTGACAGGCCTTAGCTTGGGAATCCCATCCATTTGCTTCCGCAACTATAGAAAATTGTGTCTTATACACTTGCCAGGAGGTCTTCCCATCATATGTCGATAGCTTCAGAGAAGGATGCGCAGGCATGGCTAGGAATTTAAAAGTATCCGAATTGCTTCCTGCCGTCGCTACGAATTTCTTTAAAGTATCAACTTCTTTGGCAACTGCGGAAACTTTGTCATCAATTTGTTGTTCCACTGCAGAAACTCTTTCTTGAATTTGTTCTTTCACAGCAGAAACTCTGTAATCGATTTGTTGTTCTACGGCAGAAACTCTCTCTTCTATTTGTTCTTTGACAGAAGAAACTTTATTTTCAACCGCATCTATTCTGCCTTCCATAGTCTCAAATTTATTTTCTATTATGCAAGTAATTTCCTTTTTCATTTCTTCTTGACTTGCTTTAACGGCTCTCATCTCTTCCTTAACGGATTCTTGACCCAATTTCAACTCTTGAACCGTTTTCATCTGATCTTTAACAGATTCCTGAACAGCCTTCATTTCTTCCTTAACAGATTTCTCCATCTTTTCTTGAACAGAATTCATTTCATCTTTAACAGATTCTTGAACAGCTTTCATTTCTTCCTTAACAGATTTCTCCATCTTTTCTTGAACAGAATTCATTTCATCTTTAACAGATTCTTGAACAGCTTTCATCTCCTCTTTCACGGAATCTTGGCCAGCTTTAATTTCTTCTTTAAATGCAGCAAAGGCTGCCATGAATTGCCTTAATTGTTCTTCCATTGCTCTAGTTAATGGCATTCAAAAATCCCACTTCTGACACCAAAAATTGTTACGTGCGTACGGGTTCGTAATATATTGAATGCACAAGTCGTAAAAGGTTAACAAAAATTTATTTTTTTCACAATAAATAAATTAAAATGCTGAAATATTTCTTCACAAATCTTCGCACAATATCACAATATCTCAAACGTTTAGCAAAAACTCAGTTCAAAACAGATAAAATAGTTCTATCTCACAGCGAAATCACTACAATCAATACAGCATTAAGTAAACAAACAGCAGTTCGCTTTTTACAGCTACAAGTATAACAGCAACAACAACAACTAACTCACTAACTGAGATGAGGTGTTTCACCTCGGCTTTTATAAGCTTTTTAATTATCAGTAGAACAATCACGATTTTTCTAGATTTTTCTGGATGGCAACAGTAATTACGAGATATTTATTTATTAAGCATTAAATGCACGCGCTCTTTTATTTTTATTGTTATTTTTTTTACGACGTAGCTTTCTCTTCAAAAATCGTCTGCGTTGCTAAGGCAACATGAAGCAAATCTAATTACAATTCTAAATAAATATCCAAATAAATGTGAAATTCGTAACAATATATTGTCTGATCGGAAAGGGAGCACTTAAAATACGCGGCAAGCTGAAATCTTCTTGAGAGGCTGTTGCTATGGGAAGAGGGGTTGGAGTCGCTCCGACCGGTGCTCGAAATTCCATTCGGAGCGGAAGCCTAGCAGTTTTGAAGGCCCAGCGATACCTAATATGTTTAGCTATATGCATAGGTGCCAGACTTGCTTCCCCCTGAACTTGTCAAGTCAAAATAATACAACACAAAATTTAAGTCCTAGTTGACTACAGACACTGGCTAGAAATTTGCAATAAATTAACTAGACACAACTCTTGAAAACCTTCTCGAAGCTACAATATGTACACCGTCGGTTAAACTCAATATACTAAAGTTCACAGTTACCAAAACTCATGCCGAACGTCAGACATTTCATGTTAAAATTAATTAGCGGCTTCTTTTCAAGCAAGTGGCAGCGATAACTGCACGGTCTCTACTACCAAGCACGGATCTTTAAATGCCAATTTAAACTACGCCGTTCGCACTTAAATCTGCATAAGCCTCTGGACTGCGCGAATGTATGAAGAAACGAGGCATAAAACAAAAGTCTCAAAATAAACCTTAACTGTTTGCAAAATATAAATTAAATGTCAAAAGTTTAAATTGTAATGCAATAACTAGTGATATGGGTTAGCATGCAGAAAATGGTGGCTTAGAAAGAAGTCCATATCCGTGATTAAATTTGTTTAACACTCGGTCTAATTAGCTCTAGTATGCAATCGTGAACGAAAAAAAAAGTGGAATCACCGTCGAAGCAGTCTAGACAGTTAATTAATTCGTAATCTGTAACATCATATATAAGAAAGGAAAAAAAAAAAGAAATAAATGATCGTTATTAATAGTAAATAAATAAACATGAGCTGTTGAAGAGTAAAGATGAAATTACGACTAACCGGAATATATATCGAGTTTCAACGAAGTTTACCGCCACTGCAAATATCGTCTGCACAAGCAGTTCGCATAAACGTGTTTAATCTAATTTTGCCAACCGATTTTTCGGATTTGAAAGAAAGACACTTTCTTAAGAACACTGTGCTGTAAAATTTGTAAAATAATTATCGTTATCATTAAGTACAAGGTGTCTGAAATGGAACTATCATGCTGCCAGATTAGAACCGGGATTTACTCCCTGTTCTGTTGCAAGAAGTCAGCTACAGAATGTCACCAAATCATGTGCTCACATAACACTGTAACGCTATTTCTATGGTTGTTACAGAGATCTTGTTTTCCTTTATGTTAACTGTGAAGGTTTGGTACCGAAAGTTCAAAAACAAAGACTATGACATTCAAGTAGCGAGTACTCTGACCCGCCCACTGATGTTGATGAGACCTGTTGAGAGAAATTGTGAAAAAAGATCAGTATGCAACCACTCGAGAGCTTGCTAAGGAGTTGACGTTAGTGCTATGACAAGTAGTCGCGATATGCGTCGCATAAACGTGACGCACAAGTTCAATCGGTGGGTGCCGCATGAGCTGACTCAAGCAGATAAGGAAAGATGTGTTCGAGTCTACACTAATCTGCTCGAATATCAAAGCCAGGACAAAATTCTGGACCAGATCGTCACTTGTGATTAAAGATGACTAACAAAAAGATCATGACTAACATTTTGACTAACAAAAAGATCATGTTTTGTACCTGGTGCAATTGTCGTGGTATTATTATCTACAAAGAAGTAGCTGAGAAAAGATAAAACTCTCGACAGTAAGGTGTACAGCGAGATGCTAATCCGCGTTGCTGCTGCTTTCAAGGAAAAACGTCGAACTAAGTTCCCCAACAAAAATTTAATGTTCCATCAAGTAATACATGACCACATGTGTCTGTATTCGCCGGCTGGACTTTGTACCGACTCCAATAGGATCTTTTGTCATACCCACCATATAGCCCCGACATCATAACTTCCGACTTCCACTTTTTTCTCACCTGCAGCTATATCTTGCTGGTGCTGGTTTTCTCTATTCTGCGCTGGAGTCCGAAATGAGGTTGATCTGTTTTTGGACTCCCGGCGACCAAGTTTCTGGACCGTTGACTTTGAAGAAGAACTACCAAAACGTTAGCAGAAGATCATAGATTTGGGTGGTTATTTGGTACCCGCACTAAAGGTACTGCTTTTCCATGACTTTTTTCCCTAACGTTATTAAGAACGTTTTTTGGAGGAAAACTTTCGTTACAACTGATACATCATTTTCATAATACAGTAGTAATACTTCTCCTAAATTTCGCGTATCCTTTTAATAAAAGTGTAAGAAAAGACTAAACATCATGATAAATTCAACGAATAATTTTGCCGTTACTGAAACCCTGCGCATTATTTTAATAAGTATAAACAACGTCATCAATAAATTTTATTCAAAGCTAAAGAACTTCATATTTTATTAATTAATTTAATCCACATATTCTAATTTTATAGCTTAGCAGAGAGCAAATATCGCTTGTCTGATAAAGTGCACGAACGTTAATAGAAGCTTTTAGTAGATTAGATATCTTTTGGCTGTTCTAAAAATATCAGTTCTATTAAATATTTTTATGCTTCAGACAAAACCTTCGTTAAACCGACCTTTCTCAATACTGCCCATAAAATTACTGTAAAAACTGAATTTTGCTCAAGCAGGTTTACGTAGCTCACTCTACAAATGTAAGAAATTCATTTTGGATAAGCACCGGTGGTTACAAACCTTAGACCTGTTGCATCTTTCAAGGGCTTTCTGAGAAGAGTTGGTTAACATTTACATTCAGTTTCATGCAATTAGCTTTACAGCCGTCGCGAACTAAATCCGAACAAATTGTCAAGAATTAGTGGTTGGTTGTTTACAATTCCGAAATATTATTAAATATCATGTTCTTCGAACTTAAACCACAAATTTCAATTTAACAACAATATCGCAATATAATTTTAAAAGGAGCATACATTCAGAATTTCTAATACACAGTTCCGCGCACTTTAGGTAAAAAGGGGGTTTCTTCCCCGTAGAGTGTTGCCATTACTCGCTTTTAAATCATTAGAGTTTGTTCATCAATAATTCTTTAACGTCTGACAAAATATGAAATACATAATAAAAGAAATTCCAAATTCTGGTTTCCAGATGCCCATATTTGGTGGAGGATTACGTTATTCAAAATTGGATGGCTCTAGGTCCCGTTGTGTTATCATAATGCGAGACACATACATACATTTATGCAGATTTCTTCATTATTTGATTTCTTTAAATATAATACAGGGCTGTAATATCTGGTGGCAACAGTTTGAAAAATGAGTCAACGCAGAAAGTGAATCGATGCAAAATGCCAAAATGAAATTAATAGTCCTTCTGGGCTAACGCCCTTTGGGCTAAAAAAAAAAACAGAATCTGAACATAACAGCACAGCTTGCGTTTCATAAAAAAACCACCAGTTGTTGACATGATCTAAAGTAACAGTCAAATATAAAATTTAAAACGTAGGCTGGTAGTCAGAGATTGCACAATTATATTTAAATCTAGCATTAAGTTGGCTCAGAACTTCAACCGGCGTAACAATCTAAATGACAGCAGCTATAAGGAAAATCCGAATAATTTCCATATTATCAGAGCTAGAGAACCCTAGTAACGTGGCCTCGAGAGGCAGAAACTCGCTCTGTTCTACAGTTTGAAAACCTCATTTTAAGTACTCTCAAACTGATTTTCATTCTGGTGAGAAAAAGGAAAAGAGAAATTATACTAAAGGCTGAAATTATAAATAACTGATTAATTTAAATAATAATAGCTGTAAAGAATAATTAACGGAAATAAAAAATTTGGAAATATTCGATTCCATTACATTATATTTCATATTCTTAGTTTACATAAATCAAAAGTCATGAGTTTAAAATATAAGTTTACCCAGAGAAGCCAGTTCATGGGAAAGTAAAAAAGTATAGCTAGCAAAGAAAATCTAAAATTAATTACGCATAGGCAATCAGACGCCTTATAAACAGATCATAGTTTTTGTTATTATTATTTACATGTTATGCCCTAAGGCACTACACGGAAGGTAGGGATGCCTTTGTGGAGGACTTTCTAAGAGAAATTGGCTGGCATTAACACTTTTACATATGGAGAAAATCACAAAAACGCCCATGCAGCCAGCTTGTTCGGACTTCGGACCGAACTACCTGTGTTCAGGGACTTTACCGCTCGGCCGCTGATGGATTGATCATAGCATTTATGCTCCTTTTTTTAGTTGTATGAATTGTAATAATGGAATGAAGTATACGGTTGTTTCATTTAAGACAAAGAAAGTATTTCTTCAACTCCAAATATAGATACTCAGTTTTAAAATAACTGTGAAATAAAAGCATTTTTCTTCAGATAAGAAATTCAAGAACGCTTAGTTAAATGAAGCCTGAAAAATGACACTTTTTTAGATGCTACACAAAGGAAAATAAATTCTTTTCGATACCTCTAAAAAAGAATTCTTACGAGCTTTGGATGCTTATCTTAAATTTTCTAACATTTGTTTCCCTTATTCTACGACTCACAGGCACTCATGTTTATTCCAGACTCGCTTATTTTTCTTTTGGCTTGCCATTCGTATCTTCTAATACGATGTGTGTGCGCATCCTACGCCTTCTTAAACATACCAGAAAACAAAAGCCAGCTCAAAAATTCAAATTTCCTGGAAAGGGAAGACGATAAGCGGATACTTTTAGTTTTGCTTTATCATCATCTTTAGTATTTGTTTTGTAAGCGGTCTTGAACAATTCTCAACATCTATTCCAATGCTTTGGTTATAACATGAATTTCTCCTGTTTAGAAGTGTCAAAGCATGGGAAAGGAAGAACAGTTGTACTGCATTGTCATCATAATAGAGAAGTATGAGTATATTTCACAGTTCTGAAGCATGAAAAAGGAAAGAGATTGCGGGGATTGTATAATCTATTTTAGGATAATGTATCCTAAAAAATGAGAAACACACAACTGAAGTAACGTGAATGTGGTTTAGGAGAGAAGAGAAGGTGCTAACTTCTGATAGGTTACGTTATGTTATTGGAATATGGTATAGCACATGGCAGTTATCTACTTAAGGAAGGAGATGGCTTAGTGGTGAACTTTCTATAAGAAACTGGCTCATACGTTGCGCGTTAAGGCCATTTCACTTCAAAGCGATCACGCATTACGGCGGAAAGAGGTAAGCAGGTTACAGGTTACGGGGGGCACGGGCACTGCCCCTTTACCGTAGTGGTTAATCAGGTCCTGCACCGTGCCCACCACTGTCTAGAGCTGTAAAAATGGGATCTCACGCTCAGCAGGTGAACAATATGCTTAACTTGATTAGGTACATGCCCAAACAGGGGGCTTGAAGATAGCACATCGTCTGGAGTTAGTAATATAATTTGCACAAGTAAATAGGATTACATAGCATTTGTGATACTTACAGTTTGCACAGAATATGTTTACCTTGATAGACTTATGCAATATACAATTATACAAATGTTGCTTTGTGCATAGTTGACTATATACATGATTGGCATATTCTTACTTTTTGGATTTACATTAAAGAGTTACACTATATTACCTATAAGTACTGAATAAGAAAAAGATTACATAGCTTATTGATTGAATTACTTTAGTTTACTTATAGATTGAATATTATGCATTATTTTTCTACACATCACTATTTACACTATTATACACGAAAGAGGTAAGCAATCAGAAGCGAGTTAGTTATAAGTGGGATTTTCTGGACGATTTGGAAACTGTACGAGTTGACTCAAGTTCACCCTTTCGCGTTGGCGCGTTAGTTTCAGAAATCTCCTTTCAAATATCCCGTTTATACCACAGCTTTTAAACGAATATTCATACAAAAATCCTTCTTGAGCAAAGTAAAATGGACTAATCTTAAAAAATCAGATAATAATTAAAAATGCATAAGTTAGTAGAATATCTTACTAAATTATTTAAGGAAAACTTCTCAAGTTTTTTAAGAGTACTAAACCTTAATTATCAAAATTATCAACCATAAATGAGATAGGGTTGATAATTTTTATACCGTAATTTAAAGAAATACATTGTTGCGAGAAAATAATGATGGATTTCGAAATCCCAAACTTTGAATTTCACTTAAAATCTACATCGGTTTAACCCTCTAACCGATATATGTCAAAGAAATGAACGCAATATCTTCAAAGTACACAAATCCAGGTATAAAATACCATGAGAGTTTTAACATTAAAATTAAGCAAAGAATTTTTTCTCATTTTTTGGGAAATTGGTGCTTTCTTAGCAAAAACTCTAGTCGGTCTTAGGGTTAAGGATGTTCCTGTGTCCTAATTGATAAAGCGTTGGCTTCCGGAATCAACTATTGTGGATTCAAGTGTCAGCAGGGTTGGTGTTTTAACTGAGTTAATATTTAAAAACAATATTTATAGAAAAAAATTATCGTTTGTTCTTGATTAGCACGGATGCTTATTCAGTTTTCTGAAGGTGAAATCAGCTATCCACGTAATGCACTTCAGCTCGGAGGTAACACAGTGAGAATAAATTTTAGATGATAGTAGATACTTGTATTGCGGGTTCGGTCTTTCCTTTTCACACTTTTCATGGTGTGAATACAACAAATTATTAACTACTCCGACTCTTTTGTTGGGGGTAGGGTGCATAACTTTCGCCTTCCAAAAGGCATTATGTGCATTATACTTCTAATGACAACAAGCCTATGGCACATTTCTTACGATGATCTGACTGTTCTGCTCTGATTCTATTTCGGCTGACGACAGACTAGCAAAAGCGATACTGATATTACTATAAAGTTACTATTTACATAATTTAAAAAAAATTAGTTAGTTCTCAGTTTTCAATGACTGGTGATAAGTAAACAATTTGTTTAAAAAAACTAAGAAAACTATCATTGATACATGCCAGCATGTGACATTAAGCAAAATTTAACCTTGGATAGAGAGAGATTTTATGAAATACTTCTAAGCATTTTAATGGCTTCCTGTTTGTCTTCCTACACATGCATGACCACTTTTCAGGCAAGTTATATAGCAGCTTAGTCAGGGGGTTAATCTTAATGATAATATTTCATTAAGTTAAAGAACACTTGCATAGGTATTAGCAACACTTGCATGAGCATTAGCAAATTTATTAAATGCGGAATTCAATTTTTAAGACGGAAAAGAAAAATAGTATATAAAATAGAGTTACTTCAAAGAGTTTTAGACAAAAAGGACAATAAAACAAAAATTTAGACAATAGCTATTCATTAATACATGAATGATTAATTGAAGTAATTATAATTGTATTTAAGATGAAAAATATGTACATAAGGCAAGAAATATGTTTAAAACATTTTTTTAAATTTCTATTGTTTATTAACTTTCTTTAAGCAATTGCTTCCTTTTTCCAAATGTGATATTTAATTTAGTAATCCTATAAATTCTCCATAAGTTCAAACAAAATATAATTTCTTATTACATTTTCTTTTCTTATTATATTTTACTGAATTAAACCAAAATTTTATGGTGCACCCCATGAAAAATTCACTCTCTAAATTCGAAATACGCAATTAAGAACTTTTAATTATCATTCAATGAAATTCATAAATACAGTAAATTAGATATATACAGTGATCCTTTTCTTGGTTATCCTATTCCCATTTTCTATGGGATTCTTTTCTGCCATATTTTGACAAACATTAGTATTCTGCTTTTGTATAAATGGTTCGTCGAAGGTTAGAAATTTATCGAATTGATGAGGCGTCAAGCGAAAGTAATTAAAAGAAATATTGACGTCGTTCAAGCGCCTTTCTTCAATTAAATTATTTGCATCTCCTGTCTGAAGTCACGTCTCACATATTGATATATAAACCACTGCTTTCTTCTTCTCGTACGTAGAGTAATAAATAAAATAAGTTTTAATCTATCAGAAATTGGATCCATTTTAATTAAAAAAGGTAACCATATAAAGACAAAACATCACACAAAAATTCACGTTTCCCCCCACTCCAAGTTTCCGATATGAAGACCCATCTAATGCACGCACATAAAAACTTTTAAAGCGGAAGTTTCTGCCCTTTGTCAATTGACATACACGGAAAGCGTTTTTCCCCCGCGTTTCCCCTTTTCGCGCCGACGGATCAGTGTGAACGCAGCTTTACTCATTCGTGAAAATCAACCATGCAGAGAGCCAGTTCGCCTGTATGCGAACTCGGGTTCATATAAGCAAACTGTTCATTCCTATGACAACAGCCTGAAACTGACCAGTGATAGACCAGGTAAACATTATTATTAACGCCGTCCAAAATGATAATATCATATTTCCGGAAGTTCATATGTTACGAAATATGTCGGCAGAACATACTTCAAAACAAATAACCAATTATAATAACCAGTTGACCTTTAACAAAATGGACAACAAACCGATTTGTCAAATACGTTTCATTTTCAGTTACGATGTTTCTTATGAATGCAGTTTCTTAGCAGTACTACTTCCAAAATAATTTTAGTAATACCTGAATGTAAACAAATTTTAGGTCTTGTGACACCCTCATCGTGGATGAAGTTAATAGTGATGCTTTTCCGGGCTGTCATTGATCAAATTTACGGAGTTGTTCTAATAATGTATAGTTTGCTGATAAACAACTACAAGCACTCAGCGGTTTTAAACCACTTGGCGCCTGGTCGGCATTTTACGAATCGAAGAGACGCGAAAAATACTGCTTCCCTTTTTTTCTTGACACGTTGTGAGCCAACACATTTTCTAAAATAATGTAAATAAAAGTTTTAATTTTAGCAAATGCAGATGTGCTTTGCACAGTACGTTATCGAGCTTGAATTGAGAAACTAAGAGATTTTACTCACAATGTTTAAATTTTGAATTAAATGCAAACAGATTTATGGGATCTGGCAAAAGGCAACCGTGAAAAGTTTTGCACTGAAAAGGGCCTCCAAAATACTAATTGCCGCAATGATCGCTGTAGTTGTTAGCGTTGCTGGCTGGGGTATAATTGAGGGTTCGAATCCCGAAGAAGGCTTGGATATTTGTCAATGTGTAACGTCTTTGCGGCATGGAAGTATTTAAATTCATGGCGAGCCAGAAGTCCTCTACAGAGATTTGGTGGTAGTCGAAGAGTGGACCAGTCCCCAGGGGATGGATCCAAGGGTTTACTCTCCCTAAAAATTCCATCCTACAAAACTGGGACGAAACTGAGAGAGCCACAAATAAAGTGCCCCAGACTTATGTTAGTGCCAGATGCAATCCTGCCCTCCTCGTCATGACAAAATTTCGCGAACCTGATTCAATGTTTCTATCAGATAAGTGAGCTAAGTTGTCAGGACTGATTGTTCGGTCCATATTCTTGGCGAACATCTTCGTGTAAATCTTAAGTCCTGATCTTGAACAGGGAGCTCAATGCAGCTATGTTCTGTGGTAGAATACTGTGATTAAGCGGTAGAAGAACTGCACTTCAGAGGGATTTAAAATCCTCTTTTATTAAACCACAAATTATATACAGCCACTTTCCAACTCGGGAGGGATACAGAAAATAAATGACCGCACTTGGGTCTAAACTGAACAATCAGGTAATTTAAACTAAAATTAAGTAGAAATTAAATAGTCGTTGCTCACAGAGCTATAACCCGAGGTTGGCCTCTAAACTAAAGGGTGCGTAACAAGATTTAACTAATACCGACGCACTTAGAATTACTTCAATAAGTAATAGCGTAACAGCGCTAAGGCTTAGAATTTAAATACTAGCTGGTCAGGCGAACGTTGAACAGAATAACAGTGGTCTGAGACTAAAAGCTCTCTCACCCTGAGAGGTTCCTACCTCTCATTTAAATATAAACTTGGCTCCACTTCAAATTAGCATAAAGCTGAAACGCGCGCTTATTCTAACGGGAAGTTGAAATGAGAAGAGATAGAAAAAGGCAAATTAACATAAAACTTTGTTAGTTTAACTAAAACCTTATAAAGCCACAGCAGCAACAACTATTAATTAAATTTTTTAAACTGTAAACATGCCTTGCATCTGAAGAACAGATCACCACAAATCCTAAAAAAAGAGTTAAGATGAGAAGAGTACTTCATTCATAACGCTATTTAAGTCTGTTAAGAATATGATTATAACATTTTAAAGATAAGAATAAAACCTGTTAATTCTTTCTAACATTACCAACGAATATTTTTCCACGAAAAGAATCATGTATCAGCCAAAAAGAATGATTTTACTTCTTCCACATTTCTTCCTCGTTAATGATTGAGTATCTGCAAAGATTAACTCTCTTGGGCATTATCCAATGTTAAACTCTATGTAGACGTTAAGTGATTTATAGCCACTGAAACTTTAAAAGCGTGCAAAAGACCCTTTACATTGTGGGTATTTATTTGTTTATTTAATTAACAGTTAATTTTTAGTTCCTTTCAGTCTCATTTTCATCCACGTTTTCTTGCCAGAATGCTAATAAGCTAGCGCGCGTGTATTCAAATGAAGTAGAAAGAAGTGGTATTTAAGGGAAGGTTTTTGAAGGTGATTTTAGAGCGTATTATGCCTGCTTGAAAGATACGCTGCTATCTTGAATTAGTAGCGATTAGTTTTCTGTGACGTTGAGTACTTCTAGTCATTAGGCTTGTTTACGCCGACTTCTACGAGTCAGAGCCTTCTTGCGCGTTAAATTATCTTGTGAGCCGTTAGGATAAACTTACTAGACTTTATTTTAAGATCATTGTTAAATGTTTTGAGCTAAGCCAGAAGATGGTATTATGGCTTTGTGTACGCCAAAGTGAGGCCATCTGTTAAATTATATTCAGTGAATAAAGGGTTCTTTACACCCTTCTTCTGGCTTTTTTTGTCGTAAATAAGGCTTAAGTATAGTTCCTCACTCAGTCTTTTAGGTCTTGTTAGTGTATGCTATCTAAGAAAACGAGACTCTATAATTTAAAACTAAATACAATTAACAGAAGGCACTCCTGGTGCTTACAACTCCGCCAGCATTTATGGCGAGAAACTTAAAAGCTAGAAGTCAAATGTTAAAGCTAAGTTTAAATAGACTAATTGCCAAAAGGCTACACAGATCAATTTAACGCGCAGCTGGATCAGAACTCCATCAGCGTGAATTTCAACTATAGGTAATTATAATGCACGGCCGAAAATAGGAACCCTTATCTAAAATAACAAACCTCGTAACGTGGCTGCGAGTAGCAAAACATGTTTTGTCTTAACAATCTCAAAACCTCAGTTAAGTACACGAACTAATCTGCATTCTGGCGGGAAAACGGAAAGAATGATGTGACAGTACAGATTCAAAATGTAAAGTAACTGATTATTTAAACTAAAGGAATTTCACATATTAGGTATTTGAAAGATTCAACAGAATATTTCACAATCTGTGACATTATTTAGGTCAGTAGTCTAAAACATGCGGCCTGCGAAACAATTTTGCACGACTCACGAATGCATTTCGATTTATATATTTGATGTAAAAACAGGTCTTATAGTTTTCGAGACATACAGATGTGAAATGAGCTTACGGGTGCGATATCCGCTGAAGGAAAAAGAGACGGAATAAATTGGTTGGGGCTTTGTGTTTGTCACTTTACGATTGCACGTCAGACAACGTCATCGTGATTTAGCATTTCATTTTGGCTTAAGCGGCCATTTAAACTTTCTCAAAAAAGAGCTGAAAACATACCACTGAAATGTGTGCTTGCATCAAAGCTTTTAAACTGTGGTTACGGGAAACGCAACTTAAATAAAAAAAATTAAAAGATTTTTCTGTATTTTAAAACCTGCTCTATTATTTCAAGTGAAATGCCTATAGTATGGAAAAATATAGCAGTATTACGACACGAATTTGAAGACAGATTTAAAAAGCTTAATAATTTGGAGTCGAAATTCCCATTATTGTTCATCACCATTAAAAACAAACCTTGAAAAAACTATAAATAATATACGCTCAATTACGAAATGTTGTATAAGAATAATCACTTTGGCAGTTCAAACAGCGTTAGTCTTCAAGGGTCACTTAGATTCTCGAAACAGCACTTTGCGTCGAATCACTTTTCATATTGCTGCAACCAAATATTATTGCCCTGTATCACATTTAAAGAAATTAAATAAAGAAGAACGACCAAATTTTGAATAACGTAGTTCTCCACCCTGAATATAGGCACCTGGAAGCCCGAATTTCGAATTGGTTTTATTGTCTATTTCATATTTTGCAAAACTTTACCGAATTTTTTATTAAAAAACTTCCGTATTTCAAAGCGAGCACTAGCAACATTTTAGGGAATAAAACATTTTTATCTCCATAGCGCGAAACTCTCGATCAGAAATTTTAAAGGTACCCTGTTTTTAAATATTTTTAGCCCGAAAGGGCGTCGCCCCAAATGCTCTCGAAACGTGTATGTGTGTATAAATGAAAAACGGAAAGTCCCTTTGGGCGTAATATAAAAAAATCTGAAAGCTTTCAGATTTTTAAAAAATTTATTTGGGAGTAATTTTATCCGTTAGCAATGTTTTGTTTCGCTTATGAAAATTAATAAAACACGATTGACCGACGAGTTTCTACAATCCGCGAGGAAGATAACCTCGAGTCATTTTTTTCCAAGACTACAAAATGTATCAGAATCGAAAGGCTATCGAGTGTTTGTTGCACGAAGTACGGAAGCTTATAATTATTTGCATTCAAACATATGTATTTTTTCAGTATCCGTCCAAGAAAAATTTCATGAATAAAAGAATAAGAATAGGTTGTCATTGTTTAATCTCAAGTATTGTCCAACTTCGAAATGTGTCATAATTTGTTTACTTTAAGTAAAATATTCAGTGGCTCATTCAACATATTAGAGTTATTTGAAACAAATATTAGTCTGAAAATTAAATAATTAGCTGTCAATGCGTCTGAATAACAAAGAAGAAATTTCTTCCAGATACCCACTTTTAGATTTTATATAGAAAATCAGTATTATTATGAATTTTGTATAATGTAACATAAACGGCTTCAAGAAAAGCCAAAAAAAATAAGATTGCAGAGGCAAGTCTATTTTAAAATTGAAGTAAGTGGCTTTGTCTTTAAATCGGTAAGACATCGCCAAACAGGCGATGGTTTTGACGACTAATTTTTATCGCCAAATTTCGGGATAAATCGTCATAAGTCGCCAAACTTCGCGACCATTTCGCAATATTCTGATCCGCTCTCTGTATAACTGCAAGTGGTACTGTACTGAATACCTATAATTGATTCCTATACGTAACTGTGACCGTATATGCCTTCTAGTAATTTCAAGATGTGCGAGGTACTAGACATTTCTCGAAGGTCGGAGAAAACTACATAAGACTAGAGTTTTTATTTCAGAGTTGAGTTCGCGGTATTGAGAGATCTCCGTACGAGCTTCGCTCTTTAGACGCGCTTTGCACTGCGTTGTGTTGTGTTTAATAGTCTCGATAGTTTGAAGTAGTAACTACTGACTGTGCTCTGTAATACCGAGGAGAACTATATGAGTATTTTTGTGGCAAGTTCTATAATTATAAAGCGTTCTTTTTTTTTGGGGGGGGGGGAATAAGTTCGATCAAGCTATCATCGGTTTTATGTGCATTCAATCATTTATGATCCCGTAGGCACGCAGCAATGTAAATTTGAAAGTTTTCTTTTGCGTTGTTATTATTACTGTTTCCATATATTTGAATGAATATTTAATATGTGAAATGATTTTATTTTGTTAAAACGTTTTCTTAGTCCGTCAGTTACTTTCAGAACGCGCATCCGGCACGTATGAAATCTGAGACCCTGGCATTCAACAATTTCCAACCATTACAACATCAGGCTTGTCTTCTACTATTAGGATGCTGACGGAGGTCTAAGTAAGCAGCAGCACCAGCGCCGAACTTCTGAGAATCAAACCGGTTACGATTTCCTTCTCATTTTAACCTACGTCGCTTATCATAAAAATCTGCATAGCCCTCTGAGCGAGTACATGACATAGACAAAGCATAAAAGACAGAACATAAAGTTAACTGTTAGTGAAACTTGACTTAACTGCCAGCTTTTGTTAAATACCACTGTATTAGCTCTTCATAGCAGCACCTAAAAGTTTTAGCAACATTAAATTATAAATAAATTATACTACAGATTTGATATTTAAGCCTTTTCGAGCTAGACATTTTGAGCATTAGCTTCCAAAGTCGATCTTAACTCAACCAAATGAAAGCATTTTTCATTCCGACGTTTTCCTTAATACAAAAAGAACCTCAGCACTGGCGGATGGATATACCCATCGTGGTAGCGGTTCGAAACAAGTCACTAATCCATCTTCTGTATTATTGACATTTTTATTTGAAGCTTGGAGTAATAAGAATATTTATATCTAGTTCTTGAAAGGTTATTAATTAGCTCTAGAGGAGAAAAACTACTATTTCGATATTAAAAGATTCAAAACCTAGGAAAACGTTTCGAGCCTCCAGACGAGAAATACGTAAACAACATACGAAATACGAAAAATCAATATAAAGTTGAAGGCAGTGGTAAATGAAAGCATGAGAAACGCGTAGTTAGAAAAATTAGCAAGAAGTTAATTTACAGGATTATGCGGTACAGGTTGAGCAGTCTTAATATATAGTGCTACCATTTCAGCGTGAGATTTATAGTTGGTAAAAAACGGCAAAAAGCAGGGAATTAATTATAGACTTAACCAACCGTCTGGCTTTTCGATATTGTTTTTAATGCCAGAGAGTTTTAAATATTCTTAACGACGATGTTGTTTTTAATGTCTGTTCTGTCTGCTTTAATTTTTCTGTCTAATTTTGCTTAAAATATCTGCTATTAAATAATGAAGAATCTGTATGTATGCATCCATGCATATATGTGTGCATGCTTGTTACTCGCACTGCAGAAAGACGTCGCATCTCGAACCTTAAAATTTGAAATACACATAGCCTCCACCCGAGCGTGTGCACCTCGAAGCAATTTGGAATCTGCTTTTTAATTTATTATTTAAACTTTTATGCTAACTTAATTAACTTTAGATTAACAAACTCCCCCATTCAAACACAGTGTGTTACCATTGCTCGAATCTTCCGCACTCCAGTAAGCTACCATTCGGCAAAGTGTGATATATTTATCTTTCGATATAATAACTAAATTTAACAAATTCTTTAAAAAATAAAATAAACACAAATTGAAATAATTGATATATCAGCTAATATCAGCACTGCCAATATACGCTGAAAAAGAGAAGAGCATAACTTAAAATAATATTAATATAATTGGAAAGGTTTGATGGCAAGAAAAGAACTTATCAGTATTTCATATTCAGCATTTAATTGTTAAACAATACGATGCATTTGCGTAGTGAGAAATAAAATACTTTAAATCCCTTTTCCCCACTTCAAGCCTTTTCGTAGCATCATTAAGAGTAGTTGTTATGTTAAAGAAATTGTAGACTAAGCTGTACTCACTACAGCTCACTGTATAATTTCTACCGCATTGGAAGGCCTAGAATCGTCGGATTGCAGCATTTGATTAAATTAGTATAAAGGAAAAGCAATACTGTTGGTTTACAATTAAAATCATAAAATCATTTGATGAAATTGTACTAGTTTGAACCAAAGAAATTACATTAAAGTATCTGAATACGTTTTAATCGTCAATTTTGATAAAAAGTTTTCAAAAAATATTTATTACTTTACTTTTAGTCTTATACAGCTTACCCAAAATATCGGGTTTCAACGAAAGTTTCCCGCCACCGCAAATATTCTGTGTTGTGAAATTTGTAAAAAATAATATCGTTATCACAAAGTACAAGGTGTCTGAAATGGAACTATTACGCTATCAGATTAGAACCATCACTTACTTCTAGTTCTGTTGCAAAAAGTCAGCTGCAGAATGTCAGCAAATCATATGTACAGCTTTAGGTACTAATGTTGTATCATATAACAGTGTGAAGATTTGGTACCGACAGTTCCAAAATAAGGACCATGACATTCAAGAAGCAAGAGCGCTCTGGCCGGCCATGTGATGTTGATGAGGCCCACCTGCGAAAACTTGTAGAAGATCAGTATGCAACTGCTCGAGAGCTTGCTAAGCAGTTAGACGTTAGTGCCATGTCCATTAGTCGCACTATGCTTCGCATAAATTTGACTTATAAGTTCAATCGCTGGGTGCCGCATGAGCTAGGTGCCGCAAGCAGTCAAGGATAGAGGTTTTCGGGCCTGAACTATTCTGCTCGAATATAAATGCAAAGACAAAATTCTGGACTGGATCGTCACTTGTGAGGAAAAGTGGATTCACTTTAACAACACAAGGGGTTTGGTCTGGGTCTCGGCGGCGTCGCAAAACGCAATTTGATTAACAGAGAGATATTATTCACAAAAAATATCTGGAAAAAGGTAAAGCCCTCGACAGTAAGGTATACAGCGAAATGCTTCTCCGGGTTGACGCGGCTGTCAAGGAAAAACGTCGAAGTGAGTTCCGGGGCAAAAAGGTAATTTTCCATCAAGATAATGCAAGACGACATGTGTCTGCATTCACTGGCTGGACTCTATAGGACTCGAATGAGATATTTTGCCACACCCACCATATAGCTCTGACGTTTCTATTTCTACCTTTTTTCACACCTGCAGCTACATTTTGCTGAAACTATCTTCCATTCTGCACAGAACGTCCGAAATGAGGTTGATCTGTTTTTGGACACGAGGCCACCAAGTTTCTGGGCCGAAGGCTTTGAAAAACTAGTAAAACGTTGGCAGAAATTCATAGATTTGTTTGATGATTACTATACGCACTAAAGGTACTGCTTTCATGTTTTTTTTAACTGTATTAATAATGTTTTTATGGCGAAAAACTTTCGTTATAACCAAATACTTTTAATTTGTCTCTCTGCTCGTTAGAAGCAGAATTATGGCCGTTCTTGTTCTATACCGTGAATCGGAAGTTTCCCGGAAGCTGATCTCTAAAGATACACAGACTAGTATAAATAACTTGAAAACGAGAATTTTTCATTTGAATACTTTTGGTGATGTTCAAGAGATGATTTCGAACTTTTTCAAAAGATGATTTCGAACTATTTATTGTTAAGTACTCGGGAACAAGATTAGTTTTGAATTTTAATTTTCATACTTGGCAACATTTTTTTTTCTCCTTCTGTTTGTGTTTGCATTACATTATTAGTGTACTATTCTGTTTGTGTTTGTATTACGTCATTAGCATTAGTTATTAAACTATTTTTTGGAGAAACTTGATTTATTTAACTTTCCCGTTACGCAAAAAACTTTTATATAAAATATTACTATAGTAATTTTATGAAACCTTATACAAATATTCTATGAAACATTGTAAATTAAGTGAACTAAAAGTACACATATCTAAAATTTTTTCAGACAATTTTATAAAAGAAAAGGGTGAAATTTCTCGAAGCATAGCTAGTGCATTTATTCAAACAGATATATTTAATAGACATTTTACTTTATCACTTAGATTTTAGTCCCTTTAATTCTTAATAAGTTACAAATATGTAAATAAAATATTCATAGATATTTTTGTAGGCACATATTCAATAATCCTGAAATTTAAGACATTTTTAATCCAAAATGTAAGAAAAAACTAAAACTGATAATATGTTTATCACCTGGTTTAATAATTGCATGTAGTATTCTGCTAAAGAACACCAATAGTAGATTTATTTGTATTATTTTCCAAATTTGGGTGTCGAACGTAGTCGGATACCTTAACGTGACTAACTGAAATCGTTATATATGTAACAAAAATAAATATAAAAGTACCGATATAGGAACACTAAGACGTAGAAACGCAGAAATACTGATGACGCAGTATGTAGATAACATAGAATGTAGATTCACATTGAACAGGAAACTTGACAGCCGATTAAGATTAAATAATCAACTTCAATTGACAACTGCGGCCACAATTTACTTGGTACTCTAATTGTTTCTATCCAAAAACATTTACATTTTTGTTACTATTACTGTAGGATGAGAGCAGACCGAAATAGCGTCCAAGAGGCAACAGAGGTAGAAGCAGAAGTGCGGAACTATCCAACATAGACACTCACCACAAGAAGGTTTTTGGATTAGGTTGCTTATTAAGAGAGGATCTTCAGTTCTCGAAATTTTAATTTCAGGTTCCGAATTAGCTGCGTCATTAGCGTTACGCAACCCACGTGACATAGATTGAACTAGAAATGACGCATTCCAGAAAAATTATTACTAATTTTAGAATACAGCTAAAGAAAAAAGCTATAGATAAAGCTATAGAGAAAGCTCTATAAAGCTATAGAGGCTATTACTAAATTAAATCATAAAGCTGATCTACATAGTTTTTATCTTACATATACATTTTCCTTTTCGTAATGCAAGCGGCTAGTGAATAAATAAGTTAATTGTTATGATTACTTTTCCAAAAAAGAGTGATTAACAAAAGCTGTTTCGTAACTCTCAAGATTTAGAAAGTGCGTAAATAAAATGAAAACACCTGGAGAAGTGTTAAGCATATACATACTGCAGCCTGTTACTTTAGTAGAATACATACTTCAAGGTCATTTCTTCCTCCTGGCTTGCCTCGTAACCATGGCAACGATTTTTGTGGGAAAAAGATCGAATCCTATAATTTGCTAAAAAATTCTCTCTGCCCAGTGTTGACGATGCAAGTCAGAAGCGTAAACAAGAGGCGAGTCTCTACGACTTTGGAAAGTCTATTTTAAAGCAAATAAACTATAGCTTGAAAATTTCCCAGAAATTCAGCATTCGAAACATAAAATGATATATTTAAAACGAATTATCCAAAACAGCAATACAATAAAAAACAGCAGCAGGAAAAAAAATCTGCTATAATATTATGCATGACAAGTAAATGCCATGAAAATAATTGTGCAGTTACTTTTAAAGAAAAATCTTCATTATTCAAGACGTAGCTGCATTTGTTTTTATTGCATTGCTTGCATTCCAGGCTTGCAGTAATATTTCTCATAAGTGAAGCAGCAACAATTTCTCTTCATTCAGCATTAAAAATTCACGATGAAAACAAAAATAAACAGTTTCAGATGTTAAAGAATATTTTGCATACATGAATGGTAAAGATTCGAGAAAATTGTTCTAAGATAAAAAAGAAAAACAATTTTAACCATAAAAACTAAAATCATTCTCACAAATAGTTATATTTTAAGAAAACTCGAAAGCTCTACTACGATCACTGAAAGATAACAAGAATGTCGCCGACATGACAGAAATTCCCTACGGAATTCCTTACTGCGTAAATATCTGCTTCCTTATTTCCTCATATTCTGATCATTCTTGTTTGTCGCAGAAGGGCTGTTCTTAGTAGGTTCCTGATTTTCAGTCCGGAATTTATTAGCATCTTAAAAAAAATTCAGCTATCGCTGCTCTGAATAGTAAAGCTCAACTTGGAAAATTCCTTTTCTTGTACACATATTAATGTCTATGAAATCTTCTCTGAAAGGAAATTCCATCGCCAAGGAAGAACGATCTACATCATGAAAAGCGATGAAATAACTCTGCTCTGAAAAACGCAGGAATTCAAAGAGGAAAGTTGAAGAATGTAGCACTGGGAATTTCGTAACGGTGAAATATAAATTAGATTTCTAAGTTACCCGTTAAAAAAAGTAACAGGGGACAAAAGAAAGAAGAAATAAGAGAAATGGCAGAACCCTTTTGTAGCTTGTACCATTGACTTTTTTTTCCTTCTCTAAAATAGATAAATAAATTTTTTTACAGAAATGAAAAAATAATGCAGGTGGTAAGAAAAAAATAAAACGTAAAGTGTTGTAAGAATAAAAAGTTCAACATTTGTTATTTCGAGGTTATACAACGAACAAAAAATATACATCAAAAGATCTAAATCTTAAAAGAAGAGACTTCGTATGGCTAAGAAAGGCGATATCGAACGTAAACTCATTTTAAAATTCGGACATTCCATTCAATACATTTTTTACACTTTCAGGAAGCATTCGAACCTTCGAATTCCACTAATATTAACATCCAAAAATTTGGAGTCGTCTTGCTTTTCTTGTCATCTGAATTTCACAAATCATATACTCAAATGCATTAAGCACACTAATTTTAAAATACGAAAAGATTAGTCTTATTGACTTACAAAAGAAGCATTGCATGCAGCAAACAACATAACGTGAAACAAAACAAGAATGCAATTGTTGTAATTTCAGCTGATCTGAAGCTGAAATAGTTATGTCATCAGTCAATAGTTATGCCATTAATCCAGCATTCTTGATTCTTTAAAAAGAATTTAACGCTTCATATGCAGTCCTCTTATGCCTATATTCCGTTGTTTTACAGCAGGCATTTTAAAGACACTTTTCCCTTTCTGGCTTGCCTCATAACCATGGTAACGACAATCAAAATCGCTGAAACAACCTTGTATTTAGCGTACATTTACTAAAAACACTTGATCGATTTCGAGGGCAGCTACAGGTCCCTCCTCATCAGGAGAACAAAATATCTAGAAAGAGAAAGCAACCTCAGTAACGGCTTTTTTATACCCTTTTTATTTCCAACTATGATACACTGTTGAAGATTTGTTAATTTCGCCCTTTCGGACATAAAATTCATGGTCCTTGATACAAAACTTTAACGCTCTTTTTGTTTGGCCAATATATCTCAAGCCACACTGACACGATATACTTTAAATTCCCCAAGAATTAAAGTCAGAAACGCAATCTTTTAAAGTCGAACCGTGAATTTTATTGATAGAGGAGAAACTGATCTGAAAATTGAATTTGTGAAGAATCCATCCACCTTTATAACTAACAGAAGGATAAAATGGAAGCACTACAAGGTCATTAATATTATTTCTAACAGTGGAATGTCTTCTATGATGGTAATCTGAAAATTTTTTAGCAGCTTTATCAATGATCACGGGAGAAA
Organism: Stegodyphus mimosarum; assembly: GCA_000611955.2. Taxonomy (NCBI): domain Eukaryota; kingdom Metazoa; phylum Arthropoda; class Arachnida; order Araneae; family Eresidae; genus Stegodyphus; species Stegodyphus mimosarum. The sequence goes on along the minus strand of KK113540.1, from coordinate 185,022 downwards.
ATCCTCAGTCAATAGCAACTGCTTTTAAATAATTAAGTTCATTGGTAAGCAAGGATTCTGTGGAACAAACTTTGAGCGCGCGAAATACATAATAGTAAAAAGAAGCCATTTTTTGCTTAACAGGGTGGCATGACTTAGCATGGGGTGGTAAACAAACTGCAAAGGGTTTACGGTACACAGTAGTGCTAAAATCAATTTCATTGCGAATTATAAGAATATCAAGGAAGGGGAGGGAATTGTTGGATTCAATTTCAAAAGTGAATTGGATTTCGTAAAAATTATCCGAAAAGCTTCCTTCGTTGGTGAATTGGATTTTCTTGAGGCTTTTCATATTCACAAAGACTTAGCATGTTTAGTGAATGATTTTAAGTTTAATGCAGTCCTTCCCAACGCATTTAAAATTCTATTAACATAATTCTTGATTATTATTTCTGCCAATAGGTGGCGTTGCCTCCTCGCGGGTGGTTCTGCCCGAGGGTATAAAAAAGCCGTTACTGAGGTTGCTTTCCCTTTCTAGATATTTTGTTATCCTGATGAGGAGGGACCTGTAGCTGCCCTCGAAATCGATCGAGTGTTTTTAGTAAATGTACGCCAAATACAAGGTTGTTTCAGCGATTTTGATTGTCACATTGGCGTGTTTCTCTTCTATTCATGGTATAGACAGTTTGGGGAGATAGATCTTATTGATTTCCAGTCAGACAGAGAATACAAATTTATTACGATATACCAAGATTATTTAACTAATTTTTTAGGTATTTAGAATAAAAGGTTTTTTAATGGCAGTCTTCATCCTTTTTTCAAAATAACATTGGTATTTTTCAAGAACGAATATCTTTTAAATAACAGCTTATCACGATCTTTTTTTCCTACTTCGCCTAAAGCGCATTTGTCATTCTATAAAATGCCGAGGTAAAGTATATAATAATTCTCATATTTCATATTTTGCCTAAAAACGCCAAGCATTCTATAACATTCCTAGTTGTTCTATGGAATGCGGCGTTTCATGCATTGCCGGTAACATATACATCATAAAGCAATGAATACTTACCAGCTGATCTCTGGAGAGTATATAATCTTCTTCGTCATCTACTGTGCTACACGCACCATAACCTTCTCGATTTCTGTCTGCGGGATTCAGTTCATATTTTTCACTTTTGGATTTGCCGAAATGGGGCATCTCTCAACACTTTTGCTCTTCTAACACCTTCGGCAAATCTTTTCAGCAGCCTTACTTTATCAACAAAAGCCCTAGAATAGAAATAACTAGCATTTAATTTGAAAGTATCTAAACATAGAAGAAGTCTTAGTTTGCAAATACAACTATTATAAAAATATTTTTTTTTTCGAGTACTAAAGTGAGAAACAAAACCGCATTGCAGAAATTTCGCATGCAAAAGTAAATTCTTTATGAAACACGATCTGCAGCAGCCACTGAATCTACTAAACTCAGTGGCGCAACAATCTTCGCAAGCCATGGCCTGCAATGCCTTGATATCTGCTTTCTTGACCGTGGGCCGTGAAACTGAGTGCATGAACATATGCCCTGGAGAAGTGGCCAGCTTGTCGCAGGCACTCATTTTAACGCCCCACTCAACAACATGGCTCTCACAAGACCCACTCACAAGATGGAATGGCTGAGACAACCTTGCTCACCCCGGGGATCGAGCCCAGTACCTGAGGTGCTGCTGCGCAACGCGCTAGCCACTGTGCCACCGGCCACTGCATCTAATACGTTCGAAAATATGAAAACTCAAGAAAACTTAGCAGAAACTGTGATTTTCAGCAGGCAGCTTTATGTACCGATTACCTGATTCCTTAGCTTTCTAAACAATATTTAAAAATATCTGATATTTTCTGCAAGTATCATCCGATTATAACGAGGTTCATGGAGAAGTAAAATGATCACCTTTGGGAAGAAAAAAACTTGAACATCAATATTAAAATATTAATTTATGTGTTTTAATAGTTGTCTAACCTAACATTAAACATACAAACTAAGACAGAAAATTTTGAAATGAAGAAAATTTAATTCGCGTTGAAACTAGAAATTATCAAAACTTGTACAGATGTCTTATTGTTGCAATAAAAATGATAATAATATTATAATGTACTAAAATAGCACCAAGTTTACAAAAATGCGATATTGTAATAACAGCAGTGGCAAAACAGGACTTGCTTCAAAAATAAAAGACATAGTCAGCCGCCACGGGCACCAATTTTTGGAGTGACCCAATCAAGGTGCCTAATAAACTACTTTAACAGAGGAAGTAGTAATAGTAATAGAAATCGTAATATAATACTTTAATAGAAGAAAAAGATTATTTTTCTAGCTGCAGAAAATTTTAAACTTTATATACCCTCTAAATGAATTTAATATTTATTCTTTAACTATGTGATCATATTTTTTCATTTCAAACTACAGATACCGGTTTTCACTGCCAAGAAGAACTACTGGCCTGGCATGAGATAAGCTTTTAATATGCCATCCTCTCTGCAGATGCCATTTTTTCCTATTTCAAAACGGAGGTTACATCGTCGCATCGAGATGGCTTATATCATTCATAATTCTTGTTACATTTGTATCGTGTTTCATCAATAGGGAAAAAAAGAGAGAGAAAAAAAAGAAGTAAAATGTAAAGGAAAAGAAAATAAACTTAATATCTCTCTATATATTTTCACTATTTACAATGAGGCTATTACCATACTCATGCGAAATGCTGCGGTAAGATAGCCTTCTCGCAAAGCGAGATTAGCGTTGTCAGAAAAGCATAGTTGCCAGATTTGGCGCGAAATCGACCATTTGGCGAAATGTGGCGACAAAATTGGTGATATGCCATAGACGGAGCGAGAACATTCTAGAACGCATTTTGACGATTTTCCTCGGGCATATTCTCGAAGGTAGGATAAAGCTATATATATTTATCCTACCTGCAGGCGGAGAATGAATTCAGTAGCGTAGTAGTATCCTGAGTTCAGAGATTAGCTTGGGAACGATCGATTAAATCGGCAGCTGTATTTGGTGCTTTGCCGTGAAGCAGTCTTCACCGTTATAGCCTGGAGGCTGTATTGCTGGTTGTCTTTGGAACTCTCCTGTGCAATACTGCCGAATAAATTGTGTTTTGATTCTTCATTAAGTGTTACCATCAATTACTCTAAATCCACGAACCCGTAGAACGCAACAATATCCAATGTCCTCGTATCACATGCTACAAAAACATTAAAGATGCCGATTGTACAGTAACATTGCATATCTGTATGAGTACGCAGTATCGAATATACTTAGACATATGTGAGCTACTGTATATTAACTTTTGTCCAACAATCAGAGTAAAACAGGTAAAATGCTGAGCATGAAGTACAATAGTTTTACAATCATTGCTCTGCTTACAGTTCACACACAATAGTTTCTAGATCAGGGATGAACAACTCGCGGCACGGCGGAGTTTTTACAGTGGCACGCGAAGACTTATTCAAAAATTCAAAGATATGAAAAAATTATAACATTGTCTATATCAACTCTGGCAACAGATACATGCATAAACACATTAGAAGAAACATAATAACTCAGTTTTCCTGTAAGGCGTCGATTGTTCCCCAACTGAAATCCAAATCGAAATTATTGACCTACAGCAGCATACTACACTGAAAAGCAAATAAAAAATCTGGAAGGTTTCAGATTTTAAATTACGTCCAAAGAGGCGTTTTTTAACGTTTTGTGTGTTACCTTTATTTACTAAATATCATGTTCTCCATACTCAGACCGTAAAATTTAGGTCAACAGCAATACTGTAAAAAAAAATTTAAAACAAGTAATACAAAAATAATTTTTTTAAGTCAATTCCTACTTAGTTCAACAAAGAAAAATTTTTAAAATACAAAAAAAAATTTAAATGAAAAAAAATTTTGATATGTGAAAAAACTGTATTAACATCAAATGTCATCTACTGCAAGTTTAAAAAATTTATTTGAACTTGAGCGGATGAATTTTTAGAATTTCCGTTACAGAAGCTCTCGCGCTGGAGATAAAAATGTTTTTTTTTCGTACAGTGTTGCCATTGCCCGCTTTGAAATCGTTTAGATTTTTAATCAAAAATTCGTTGAAGTGTTACAAAATATGAAATCGATAATAAAACAAATTTCAAATTCAAATTAGGTCTTCCGCATGCCAATATTCTATGGAAAATTGCGTTATTCAGATTTTGATGGCACTAGGTACCGTTGTTTCATCACAATGCGAGAAACGTACATACATTCATGCAGATTCTTCATTATTTAATTTCTTTAAATATAATACAAGGCGATAGCATTTGGTGGCAACAATTTGAAAAGTGATTCGCTGTTTATAGTTTTCAACGCAAAATGACAAAACGAAGTTAATAGTCCTTCAGGGAAAATTGCCCCTTTGGACTAATAAGCATCCGTTCAATAATAGCATTACAATAATACCTATGTACATTGCACACAAAAAAAATTGGGACACTTCTATAACTTCCGTTCTACTGGGCCGATTCACAAAATTCAAATTGCATTTTTCATGTCTCGAAAGCGCGACTTAGGATATGTATTAGATTTATATACAGCATTGTATTTTGACACAAAATCGGACTTTTTCTGAACTGACATGCCAGTGTTATTCCATATTTCGAGACTACAACACAAAATTATGCCTAAATATTAAATTTTGTAAAATCTGGTGCGAAATTTACGGTGAAGTTCAAATATTTATCTTGGCACATTTTTCTCAGTTTGCGCGAAGAATAATTCACTTGGCGAATTTTTTTATCTATAGCAACCTATTTTTTTCCCTTTTTTTCATTGTACACGAGCAGGGAAAAAAACTCATCGTTCATATTTTCATATAATTTTAACAAAGTGCATAAACCACATTTGGCTTTATAATCGATTATAACAAATATGCCAAACTCCAAAACGCGCCAATATGTAAATTCATGTATATCTTAGAAAATTTTGAATAAAAACTCTAATTTTCTGCAAGGTGTGCCTAGAAATACATCTACATCAGTGCTCCGCAACCGGTGTGCCGCGGCACACTGGTGTGCCATGAGTAGGATATAGGTGTGCCGCAATCAAATACATGTATTTGACATTTTGCAATTTTTTATCATGTATTTAATACACAGTGACATTTTTTTTCCCTTAATAATGTCTATTTTAAATGTTTTTATATATTTCACTGTTGTGTGGTTGTGTGTGTGATTGTAAGTGTGTCAGCATTTGAATTTTTTCGGCACTTCCTTGATAACTCGGAACTCAAAAATATATAACTTTTTTTAAACATAAATTTAAACGAAATATATTGGTTTCAGACCATTTTAATTAAAAATAATAGCTCTAAAACTGTTTTTTAAAAAATTTGAAATAAACCAATCAAATTGAAGAATTTTTGTTTTTTAATTTTTTAAAAAAAATTTCGATTATTATGATAATTATTATGATTGCATATAAATAAATATGTTATGGTTTTATAATTGTATATTTTTCAAATTAAAAACAAAAATTTATTGTAAATTTTGTGTATAAATCAATACATATATACATTAGCTTTTGGTGTGTCACGAAATTCCAGAAAGATTTTTTGTGCGTCGCAGGTGAGAAAAGGTTGCGGAGCACTGATCTACATTATGATGACGTTAAAATTTTTATAGATTATAATACAAAAATGTTTCCGAAAAATTTATAAAAAATATTAAAAAATACAAACTTTAAAGTAAATCAGAAAAAAATGTGCGAATTATATTCGGTTTAAAACTAAATTTCGAATTCTGGAAGAAGGAATCAAGTAAGTTTTTTTGAAAAAGAGATATTAATAAATATATATACCAAATTCAATTGACTCTGAGGAGAAAAATTTTGAAAGCTAATTTTTTAAAAAATACAAAACTTGACAGTTTGGCATTATTTGAGTCGTAGAGTCGAAATATGGAAAACAATTGGCATGTCATTTCAGTCCGATTTTGTATCAAAATACCTATACTGAAACAATACACCTAATACATATTCGAAGTCGCGCTTTCGAGACATGAAAAACGCAAGTTGAATTTCGTCAATCGGCCCAGTAGAACGGTAGATATAGAACTGTCGTTTTTTTTTCGCAGTGTACATACAATGCAGTTAAAACGTTACATACAATAGTTTAGTCACGAAAATATAAGATAGCAATGCAAAGATACATTTATACCAGTGCAGTAATGCAGATACTTTCAATTCTCAAGTTAATATTTGCTACTTTACTAGTTAAATTAACATAAAGTAATCCTATAATACACTAAAACCTACATACATACCTACCTAGATACGAACTGTAGTAAATACCTACTACAGCAATGGCTATACACACAATAATACGCCACTTGCATACAAGAAAGCAATCCATACATGCAATAATGCAGAGATACGGCATTATTTTAAGCATTGTAGCTTCAGTACTATTGCTGATGCTAATAACATGCATAGACTCTGGAGAATAAAATCCTATTTATTCTGTAGATGTCATGATTATTCCGCACAAATTATTGAGAAGCTTTCACGCCACGGTGATTAATCAGATCCGAACAAGACACGATAAGTATTAGAAAGCATTAAATCGATTAATCAATTTCTAAAAAGACATGATAATCATAGCATAATAGGAAAATCGATTTTACCAATCGATAAAATCAATCACATTTTCCTTTAAGGAACTCTATCGGGGTGGGGGGTTAAATTTTAAATTTCTTTTCCCAGATTCAAGGAAGTATTTGGAAATAAATGTTGGGAGAATATTTGCAATCTTTCCTGTCTGTTTAACTATGTACATACCAATGTATATAGCATTTACACGTTGAGAACTGAATTAATACATTTCAGGAAAATTTTGTAATATTTTAGATATTTCATTACTATTTTAATAATATTTACGCATATTTTTCATTATTATCCAGTTTTAGTCTGCAAGTCGTAATAAAATCATTAACAATGAGAATTGATTTCATATTCAGTCATTGTTATTTATAATTAATTGCTACAGACTATATTCCTTTCTGCCTGCAAAAATACTGTGCATGACTAACATGTAAAACATATAAAAATTATCGCATTATTTCTTGCAGACCTATACACATGGAAAATGATTTTGAAAAATGTAACTTAATTTAATTTCCAAAAGTCCAGAAAGCACTTACAGAAAACTTATACAAGAGGACTTTTTTTATTAACATCCTCCCCCGCGCGTTTTTAATGGCCTAGCTGTTTAGCACGAAAAGCTAGTAAATAGAATATCCAAGATTCGAATCCCAGCGAGGGCACGGCTATGTGCCTCTTTTCTCACTCTCGAAAGACTAAAACCCTGTCTATACGAGGCAACATATTCTCAAACAGCTTCTTCCAATGTATGCAGCGTTTAGACCAGTCCATCTACACAGGAAAACGTATTTCCAAGGCAGAGGCAACACGTTGCCGACGCCTGCATCAGTACTACTGAAAATCAGAGCGACGGGAAATAAAATCCTGGTTTAATTGGCAGTAGCCAGTGAATTGTAAGAATTTTATTTCGATAACAAACACCACATTCTTAAGTTTGATTTGTAATTCGAAACTGAAATGGTGGTATCACATGCTAGAGAATTAGTACAAAATGAATAGTCACTACTAGCCACGTATGAATGGCTACTACTACGCAGTAAAGAAAAAGAATGTATATTTTAATAGAGTGAAATTTCTCTTCTTACAAAGCCAAATTATCTTTGAAAAACAATGTATGTTATGTACAGTTATAAGGTTTTTTTGTTTTGTTTTATTAACCAGTTATTTTACGTTAATGTTCTTCTCTGTCCTTCTGGTTTCCCATTTTCCTTCCAGAATGTAAACAATAAGCTTCAAAATAAGCTATATTGCTCATTTTCATGTACTTCATCTTCAAAATAACCTATATTGCTCATTTTCATGCACTCAATCTTCAGTATAACCTATATTGCTCATTTTCATGTACTTCATCTTCAAAATAACTTATATTGATCATTTTCATGTACTCAATCTTCAAAATAACCTAATTAATCTACAGTGGCACCCGAACTAAATGGTGGTGGACAAAATTCGCCACCATCCCTAATCCTCAGGCGCCCTTTGAAAGGGGAAGTATATAAAGTATTTTCTCCTTCCTTCCAGCATGCCTTCGTGGTGTAACGGTATCACCCTCGGCGCGTATTGGAGAGGTCCAGATTAGAGTGCAGGCGAACTCATTGCACATTCTTCCCATTTCCTGCTTCAAAAATAAACTAACGACTTTACAAAACATGCTCTTAAATATAGAATGTATAGCAAATATTAACTTGAATTTAGATTTTCTGTTGGTTTTTTTTTTAAGCTGAAGTTATTCTGTTTCAGTTCTTACAGCTAAAGTACGGTTCCTCGTTGTAATAGATTAAAGCCTTCTATTTGAAATTTCAGTAAGTTTCCCTTTTTCTGATCCTCCGGTACCATTTTAATTAGAAGTCAAATAAATTAATTTCAGGAACATTTTTTTTTCAAATCCTTTTCTCTAAAAATTCTTACATTTTAACTCTAGAACACAAAAAAACGATAGTTAGAACATGCATGTAAATTAATTCCCATCACCTCACTTGAATGCTGTACACTCAAATCCAGAAACAAAAAAGTCAATAAATTTTTCTATAGCCTTTAGAAAGGTTTGCTTTAAATTATTAAGATCCATTAATTCTTTTTTTTTAATCTTGCCTCTCAAATATTTTCTCTGCGTCTGAAATTAAAACCTTTCATGGATGTCTGCCATTTCTTCAGTACTCTGCATCTCGATGAAAGTCGTTAAGGAGAGAAAAAAGAATCATATTGATCGTGTTCCAATAACTCATTTCATTTCAGAAATAATTTAATCTCACTCTCCCTTTATTTGTGGAGGTCTTCTCTTCAAAAGATGAGATTATATTTCTCCGAAAAGTAATTTTTAACGCTCCACTTCTGCACTTGATTATATTATTAGCTTCGGAATGTCGCAATTGTGGGTTCCTTTATGACATGAACTGCAATCTAAAGAAAACGTTTATTCTAAATTTAGAAAAAAATTATGCGCATGCGTCTGTTACGTAAGGGAATACAGAACTCAAATAAATATCGTTTTTGTATTGAAATTGTTTAAAAACGTGTGCATTACGGATTTGTGCACAGATAAAATGCTGCATAGACCAACTACCTTTTTGTTCTAAGTTTGATACTCAACCTTTTTGTCCCTAAGAGCACATTCTAGAATATCTGTTGGACGGCGGGCACCTCAAGGTGAACTTATATTTGGATAGAATTATAATACATGCCCATAAAAAAGAGATCCGTTGCATTTCGCTTTGCGCTGGTATCCGTGTATTTCTATTTCATTAAAAATAAAAAAACTTTCACATAGAATTTTATTGAAAACTAAACAGTTTTATTGTGATCGCACAGGGGCGGGCACATGTTAAGCTATCAGCAGGCGCCATGCTGCCCGCGGGCATAAGGTTGGGTACCACTGTCACTTGCCCCATGTCAATTGAATTTGAATTTTTTTTGCGTGGTGAAAATGTCTAATAATGTTTACAATTTCTGCATGGTGAAACAGCATATAACAGTTGTTACCAAATTTTAAAACTGTTTGAAATAACGCTGTCGTAACTTTCCATTATTGTAAAATGTGCGCATTCTTTGCAAACAAAATACAATTCCTAATTAATGAGACTTGGATACAAAGCAGACACATGCTAAATGAGACCCATGCTATGGAGATTTACTTCATCTCAGCAAGTTTCATGCAATAGCTCTTTCAAAAGACAGCAAAATAAAATCCGTAATTAACGATAGTTTAGGCAAAGATCAATAAAAAAAGGAACCATACTTCGAAAATCTAGAGGATCTCAGGAAGTTTTATAGAGCAGCTCTTTTGAAAATGAGCAAAGTTTAATAACTACTGGATATCCTGACACACAGCAGTGGACCCACGTTACAAAGATCTCCAGCATCTCACCAAATTTTACGCAATGGCGTTTTTAAAAAACAGCAATACCATGAAAATTATTCACGAGATTCGATTAACATTCGAAAACTCAAACTTTGGCGCGTTTTTCGTTATTTCAGTCCTTCGAATCGTGACTAAAAATGTTAAATATTTTATTTAAAAAAATTGAAGAGATTAGGTTTTATTTACTTCGAATGGAAATTAAAAAAAAGTAAATAAATAAGCTCGCGGGTATATTCCTTTCGTGATATCCTGGTTCCATCTTTTCCGTGATTTGAAGACTTGACCAAAAAGTGGCAAAAAGAAGAAAGAGGGATTCAGACTGTTGGAAAAACAAAACAAACGTTCGTATCGTTTTTTGGTGTTTGAAATAACGGTATCATAACCTTCCATTGTTAATAACCGGAAAATAAATCAAACTTATATGAGGCCTTGCTAGTTCATTTTCGAATAATTTGACGCGCATCAGTTTCTTGATTTTTTAATTGACCAATACATGAACCATTTGATACTCATTGACAAAAATCTCTACTGGTGTTATTTCATTCAGCTTAGGTCACCAATTTCGAGTCACAACGATACCGAATGCCACCTACCTAATTTGCTAGTTAGAATTTAGAATTTCATGTTTAGTATTTATCCGTGTTGTTTCTTTAAATAGCTTATCTGTGCTATCTCTTGATATAATTTTAAAATATTCTGTAAAAATATACAAAAGTAAACGTCGTACACCAAATATCCCAAATTTTGAAATTAATTACCTTAGTCATTTTTTGTCATATGGGACATTTATGTTTTATTTTTATAGTGAGTACAATAACTACCGTATAAATAGTTACATTTCATAAATTTTATGTATATATTATTATTATAATTATTACGAAATTTGTATATATGTATATAATTTTAGTGAAATAATATGTGAAATTGCAGTATTTTGTTTTTGGCATAATGTATATGAGAATTTAAAGAAGCAAAGCTTCGCCGGAAAAGTAAGAATACTGGGGCAAGTCTATTTAAAATTAAGTTAACGGCTATCTCGGTAAATTGGCGAGATATCGCCAAGATGGCGATAACGTTAGCTACTACTTTTGTCGCCGAATTTAGTGAGAAATCGCTAAAAGTCTCCAAACGTGCGACCATTTGGCGATACTTTGGTCCGGTCTCTGTAGAACTACGATGGATATTGTAATGAAACAAATGTAACTGATCACTGTATGCAACTGTAACCGTATTCGGCCCTTAAATGTAACTTTAACTATATCTGCATTTCAGTAATTTAGAGAAATGGAATTTACTAGAGATTTCTCGGCGCCCGGGTGAAAACTATATAAGACAGGAGAATATCTTCTCTCAGTTGTTAGTTCAGAACTGAAGATACATTCGTGTTAACTTCGCTCTTTAGATGAGTTTTGCATTGCGTTGTGTTTAAGGTCTTAGTAGTTTGAAGTGTAACTATTGATTGTACTCTATGATACTGCGAAGAGCTGTAAGAGTGTTTTTGAGGAAGGTTCCGGAACTGTGAAGTCTTTCTTTTGATAAAATAAATTTATCAAGCTGTCATTGATTCTATGTGCATTCACTCTATTACGAAACGTACGCACGCAGCATTATTTTTATTTTTATTTTTATTAAAATAATGCCTTTCAGATAATGCCCCAAAATAAGCATATGCGTCATTTAAAAGCTATCTGCATCCCGAAGTACACAGTCCAGTCACATTAATGTGACCATCTGTCAAAAGCCAGAATAACCACCTTTCGCAGAGCGGACTGCTGCGAGACGTGCAGGAAGAGAGTCACATAGGTCCCTGAAGGTGTTCTCTGGGATGTTGAGCCATGCCGACTCTAATGCCGTGGCCAGCTGCGCTAGATTACGCGGTTGAGGATCCATGGCGCGAACAACTCGATCGAGATGGTCCCACAGATGCTCGATTGGGTTTAAGTCAGGTGAGTTTGCTGGCCAGGGGAGGACGGTAAACTCATCCTGGTGCTCTTCGAACCACGCACGTACACTGGCAGCTGTATGGCACCTCGCATTGTCCTGCTGGAAGATGCCATCATCCTGAGGAAAAACAATGCGCATGTAGGGGTGAACATGGTCCGCAAGGACAGATGCGTACTTGTATTGATCCATTGTGCCTTCCACAATGATCAGTGAACCTAGAGAATGCCAGGAAAACATTCCCCAGACCATAATGCTCCCGCCTCCAGCTTGGACCGTTCCGGCAATGGTTGCAGGGTGGTTCCTTTCAGAGGTTTCACGCCTTATACGCCAACGTCCATCTGTCCGATGGAGCATAAAACGCGATTCATCCGAAAACGCAACCTGTCGCCACTCAGTGGACGTCCAGCTGCTGTACTGGCGTGCAAATTCTAGCCTTCGCCGTCGATGAACAGCAGTCAGCATAGGTGCACGAACCAGGCGTCTGCTTCGGAGGCCCAGACGCAGCAATGTTCGCTGAATAGTACTTTGGGAGACACTTTTGGTAGCCCCTTGGTTCATTTTGGTGGTCAGTTGCTCAACGGTAGCCCGTCTATCTGCCCGAACGCATCTCCGCAACCGTCGTTCGCCTCTGTCATCTATGGCCCGTGGTGCACCACATTTGCCACGTCGCTGATTTTGGACAGTCCCATTTTGCCATGCACGGTACACTTTTACCACGGCGGCACGCGAACAGTTCACAAACTCAGCCGTTTCGGAAATGCTTCCACCCTTGGCCCGAAAGCCAATGATCATGCCCTTTTGGAAGTCGGATAAATCGCTTCGTTTCTGCATTACGCCAACGATTGAAATGTTTTCCGAAGCCCTCACACACCCTTTATATACGCTCAACTGCACTGTGCTGCCACCTGCCTTCTGTGATTGGTTATTTAACTTTGACATGGAAAGTACGTGGTGGTCACATTAATGTGACTGGACTGTGTATATGTCTACGACAACGGTTAAGAAAACAAGGACTTTTGTGGGCACGGTGTATATATACGCAGATTAAAAGTGCCAGAAGGAAAATATTTTCAGTTATTTTAATTATAAATATCATTTAATCAAAAGTATTTTAATAACCTTTCATAATAAATGAAACAGTTCAACCAGCTTAGTGTATTACCAAACACAAAGTTCCTAATACCCCATTAGTTCAACGAATACAAAGGAATGCTTTCATCAAAACGGAGGAAAATATTGCATAATAACTTTTGGAAGGAGTATTGTTATTTCCGATTCCTTTCCGAAGCTCCCAGTCGGGAAATATCACAGAATACCAAATGGCGTGCACTTCCTTAACGGAAGTGCATTATCTGGAATGCAAGAAAGAGATTAATGAGTTAGCTTAATGTTTCATTTATTTGAATCTCTCTCTGCGCCGTTCGATGAATGCCTGCGTTAGAGTAGAATGAAATTTGAAATCCTATAATTAATTGGGGCATGTTCAATAAAGCTGATGGTACTAGATTACCAGAATTATGATTAATCGATTACGTTATCATTATCTATCGTGTCGGTAAGGAACTCAAAGAAGGATTAGAATGCGATCAAAATTTATTGCAATTTAAAGGGCATTTTGGAGCTGCAAAGATAGAGGGCCGAAGATACGTATTTTGTCGTCCGGGGTACTCTCTGTGGGTTCTAAATTCTGCTGCGCGATGCCCCCTAACGCAGGCATTCTAAAAACTTTGCCGACCTAAATTCTGCTGCCCATTACCTGCCCTTAATTAAAACAATTTTGTCATTCTCAAGTACTGCTGCCCTGTCGCCTGGTGTTTCTCTAAATTCTAAAAATTTTAGCGAAGTTCCGCTTCCTATTGCCTACCCTAAATTCCGAACATTTTGCCTTCCCTAAATTTTGCTCCTCATTGCTTCATTTACGAAACTCTAAACATTTTGCCGCCCCAAATTCTGCCTCCCGATGAAGCCGCACAGCTGCACCGACTTTAAAAGCTATTAATTTTCATTTAGAGAAGAAATTCTCCGTGTCTGCGAACACGAACGTTCACGCAGATAGCATCTTTTGCTCGGGCATAACCTATAAATATCTGTTAAGATGTTTAGTCAACTAGACTCTTTCCAGAGAAATAGTTATGATAAGAAGATAAAATGCATAATATTAGCCTAAAATATTTATTAAAAATAAATATATTTAAAATAGTTATTATAAAAAAGATATTATAAAATATTTAAATGAAATAGAAATAGAAATCATAAAATCTTATGTACCCTAAAACAGTTATTATAAAAAGATAAAATACTACTAATTTTAAAGAATCCAGCTAGTTTCAGGGGTCCAACTAGTCATTAATAACCGGAATGAAGAGCTGCGCTCATTCCTTTTAAATCGCTGAATTTGCTCATAGATAGATTCAATTTGAAAGAAAAATTAAATATCTTACACTTTGCTGATTGGCAACATACAGGCACGTGGAAGTCACGCGTTTTAAGAAAGTAGTTTTTAAGTAAGTTTACAGTGTAACATATAGCGCATACACATACACAAAAAAAATTCATTTTAATAGCATTTATATATATTTGAAAATCACTAAATCCTGGTGGTGGCAAATTACCATCCACCACGCTTTCAGCTTGAGCGCAACTTGTATAATCATTCAGTTGAAGGAGGAAACATGAAAAATTACCTGTGTCCTCATCGGGATTCGAACTTCGGACCTCCCGATTACCATCTGGACGTGCTTAAAATTACAGCACGATGGCATAAGATATGAAAAGAGAAAATTCCTAACATTTTCTCCAATTTAAACAGCAGCTGAGGAATCAGTGCATTACAAAATGAGTTACTTTTTCTTGTCGAATTTAACAAAATAGAATAGCAAAACTTACGTAATTAAAGTATGCAGTTCAGAACGCAAAGTCCAATTTTAACTTTATCTCGAACCTTCTAACCACGCGAGTAAACACAGCTAGCAAAAGTCTAAAGCCACTTCAGGTATCTAAGACAGTGGTTCTCAACCTTTTCTTGCCCTATGTACCATTTCTAGAAAGTCATCCCTCTTTCCTTTCCAAAAATTTTAAAATATATATTTACAGCTATATAGATTTAGATTACTTTCTAACTTGTTTTATAATTAAACAATAAAAGGTATAAAAATATTGGAAAATACCAAAATTGAATAAAAATAGTTTTTTATTATACTCATAAACTAAATACTTTTAAGAGTTAAATAAAAAGCTGACCACATTTCCCCCCGAAATTATGAAACCCCCCATATTCCTCCCAGGTTGAAAACACGTGCTCTAAGAACTGGAGAAAAATGGTTCGGAGGAGATCAGAGATCGAGCCAAAAACTCCTTCTTAATTTCAAGAACTCTGTTCATACGTTAACTACGTTTATACTATGCACCCTGGTGAAAGCTAACGAAAATATAGGTGACAATAAAGGTGGGTTAGTGTAGGAAATTAATATATGTACAAATAAATTGTTCATAAATGTTAGGTAATTTCGTACTTTATTGAACTGATTTTATATTAAATAAAATCTTGATTTATAAAAAATGCTACCAAAGATAGCAAGAATAAAATAAATCCCCGACTAAGCTCAGAATCGACTTAGAGCCTTTGGAACAACACTCATGATAAGTCAAGGATTACCTACATATAGGATTACCTACGAAATATGTGCAACTATTTACATGGTAGATAATAATGCTAAGTTGCAAACATGGCGGACAATACATACCGTTAGATATTAATACATGACACAGAATATATGCTAAGTTACAAAGTTTTGGTCCCAGAGGATGAGTGTTGCGTAAGGATGGGGGATCTAAAGAACCATTCATTCTGAAAGTAACGATTAAACTTACAAGCTTCACCTGGAATGTGATGACTACCTTAAGCCATATGTGCGAAGAAATTACTCAAAGTCGCTGGCAAAGTTAAGAAAGGGTACTCTTGGCAAGTATAACTGATTCTTAAACAACTGATCTTTCATATTTATTGTCCGTAAGACTTAGGGTATTCTTCAGACTTCAGGCTTATCTTCAGGTAATTCCCGGTAAAGATGGCTACCACATTCAGCATTATGAAACACTTCATGCTTCCGTATACATATTTTTAAATAACAAAGAATATGCATGCCTGTCTGTTTGCTCGCCGGTTTCTTTGTTTATTAGCCCAAAAGGGCTATTGGTTGGTGGCTGGTTGGTGTCGTGTTCTTTCAGAAGTCAAAGGGATCCAAGCGTGGAAATCGCATCTTTTGCCAGTGCCACAGTCTTTTCATTATGCAGCTCTCGCTGAAAAGGAAATTCCCCCAAGTTTTGCAGAGTTGCAAGTATTGCCGGGCAGGTGAAGATGTGTTCTTGAGAAAGCTCCGTTTCGGAGCAGTTCCTACTAAAAGTTCTAAATGATCTGGTACCATCTTCATTAATTTTTATTCCTGTGACAGGTTCTCAGTCTAGTAATGGTCTTTGTAATTTCTCTGTTTGCATCAATCTCACATATCTGATGGTCTTTCTTAGTAGATTTCTCTTTGGTCTTTATATCTGGCAATGGCATTAGCATCTTCAAGAGTGACGGGGATTGGAGTTGTTGAGATTTCTTGCCTTTTTAGCCAGTTCACCGGCTGCCTCGTTTTCATAGATTCCATAGCGCATGTCTTTCCCATCTGGTTGATTGTTTCTAGGTGCTGTGTATCCTAGGTGAGTCTTAAGTGTTCTTGCAGTATTGCCTCTAAGGCAGTTTTAGAGTCACAGTAAATTACAAATCCACACGCTTTATCATTTAAATCGATGTAAATTCTCAGGGCATCCTCCAAATGGGCTCACGATTTTGCGTTGATTCACTTTAATGCGTCGTTTCACTTTTCATTCGAGTCTGTTGCCATTCGGTAAAATGTCATATATTTATCTTTCAAACTAAATCTGTCCTTTATGGGTTAACATATTAAGCTATTTAAAAGCTACAGATGCTGTTCTTAAGAATATTCTTTTTTACGTTTGAATTACAATTGATTTAAATAAAAATGCATTGAATTTCTGGTACGTATTATAAGATATTTTCTCCCTCCGTTCCGCACGCCTTCGTGGTGTAATTGAAAGCATATTAGACGTGTATTCGAGAGATCCAGAGTTCGAGTCTCGGCAAAGGCACTGCGCATTTTCACATCTCCTCCATCAAAACAGCCTAATGGCTCTACCATCAGCATTTAGCGACTGGGTTCCCTAATCCCCAATCGCCCTTTAAAAGGGGGAATACGCACGATATGTTCTCCCTCCTTTCCGCAAGCCTTCGTGGTGTAATTGAAAGCATACTCGATGTGTATTTGAGAGGTCCAGGGTTCGAGTCCCGGCGAGGGCACTGCACATTTTTCATGTCTCCTGCTTCAAAATAACATAACGATTCTACAACATACCATATTTTTTTAGGATTATATCTATATATTTATATAAAGTTATATTTATTGACATACAATACACACATTTTCAATTTTAAAATAGATGGAAGATATAGAATATTTCTATGTTACCCTAAACACCTATTCATCTAGAATCCGATGAAACGTTTAGCTGTTCCACCTAGACCATCACTACTGGTAATTTCTATTGATAAACCATATTAAAATTTAAACCAGTCCTTTTGGACGACTGTTAAAATCTGAACCCTTACGGATTTTGATTCTTGTTTTCATTGTTTGTTTGTTCTTCGAAACTATGGAAAACCTGTGGCACCTAGAACCATCAGACTTTGAACAAACATAGTCCTCCATCTACGCGCACATCGAAGAAAGAATTTTGATTTTTGGAATTGTTCTTTCGGTTGTTGTATTAATTTTTTGTGTCATGCGAGCTTAGTGAAATTCTGGTTAAAAAACTTAACGATTTTAAAGAAATATGCTGCCGCTTGGCAAATCGTAAAATATTTGCGTTTAAATTTAATAATAAAATTCCCCGATTTTAAAAAAAGGTTGCCACTGTAAGAGAAAAATATTTTTATCTCGCACGCGTCACTGTCTTTTGTCATTGGGCAAAAAGGAAGATATTTAGTTTTTTTTTTCAAACGTAATCTCTATGTTACTAAGTAATAAACTAAGCAATTTAAAAGCAATAAATGCAGCTCTTCATGTCTGTTATTATTACATGTTGAACCTGAAAAACTTCAGTAGCTGTCCTCAATAAAATTATTATATACGTTTCCTCTTTTATAATAACTATTTAAGAAGGTAGGACACAGAATCAACTACTTATTAAAATTATGCAAAAAACTGCTTAAAAACTTGTTAAGGTAGAAAAAAAATAGATTATTTTCACAGTCGATCGAGTGTTATTTCTACACCAATTTAAGGTTGCGTGTTTCTTTTCTAGTTAGATTTTAAGTTATGTTTTAAATAGAATCGCATCTAGTAGACGTAATTATAATTAAATAGAGTCGCCCAAGCGTATATTAATTAGAGACAATGACTGCCGTGCCGAAGGGCCCGGGTTCGAATCCCGGAGAAAGCATGGATGTTTGTAGTATAGGGGCACTTTAAATATGCGGCGAGCCGAAAATCCTCTCGATAAGCTGGTGATAGGGGTAGAGGGGTAGGAGACCCTCGGACCCACCCTAACGGGATGTTCTCCATCAAAATTGGGGGGGGCGGAACTGAGTTAAATCGCACAGTCACCTGTAAGGTGCTCAAGACTGTTGCCAATGGCAGGCGTCCCTTGACGCAAGAAATTCCGTGGGCTTGAGCTGACTATAAGGTCAGACAAGTGAGCATTAGCAACAACATAAATAGATGACGACTGACTGATAAAAGTCTCTAAAAAATTTGAAATTTTTCAGATTTTATATTTCGCCCAAAGGGGCTTTTCTTAGCGCTTTGTGTGTTATCTTTATTTATTAAATATCATGTTCTTCGCACTTAAATATAAATTTCAATTCAATAGAAATAGCATAAAATAATTTAAAAAGGTCAAATGTTTTGAATTTTCGATAGACATCCTCGCGCGATAGAGATAAAATTCCACCACCCCGTACAGTGTTGCTATTGCTCGCTTTCAAATCGTTGAGTTTGTTAATCAAAAATTCGTCAAAGTGTTACAAAATATGAAATCGATAATAAAATCCAAATTTGAGTTTCCAGATGCCTATATTTGAGTGAAGGACTACGTTATTCAAAATTTGTGGTGTCTCTAGGTATCGCTGTTTCTTCACAGTATGAGAAACATACATACATTCACGCAGAGTCTTCATTATTTAATCATTCATGGTGGCAACAATTAGAAAAGTGAAATGCCGTTTATAGTGAACCAACGCAAGATGCCAAAACGAAATTAAGAGCCATTCTGGAGAAACTGCCCTTTGGGCTAAAAACCATGAATAAAAAATCCCATCAATATATGTATATCTGTGCTTATTTTGTTACAGAACAATATAAATTGAATGATGTAAAAATCTTTTCAATGTTTACCGAATTTTAAATTACACTGGACTATAAATGGAAGCTTCAGAAGGCATTTCTTTCGTACTTCCACAACTTGAATTACATTGTGTTGTGATAAACACGACTTAAATTTAAAATAACTTTCAGACATTATACGCCACGAGGGGGGGGACAGTGAATCGATAATAAAGTCTGCGTCTATTCTAAAAGCAGGCATTTAATTTACAGGAAGGTAAGAGCCATACGCGAGATGAATAACTTGAAAACAGACGATTATCTCCCGTGAGAAATTTCTCTCGCGACTAGATATTTTGCTTCACGTCGTCAATATTAGAATATCCTGTGTCCAGGATATTTCACTTCAGTTCGTCTGACAGTCTTCATTCTAATGAGGGCCCGCACCATAATGTGATGTTCGTTGTACTGTTAATCATAAAGTCGGAATTTTACAAAAGATAAAGGAATACAAATAAGTGGACTCGACGCTAATGAAGAGAATGCTTTTATAATAACACATATTTCTACTTTAAGCTTGACACGAGAATAAATGAAGCTGCATTTTTAATAGACAAAACCGCCTAAATTATTTATTCTAAAAACGAAGGAAATATATAAGGATTTAATGAGTCCAGTAGTTTAATTTCCTTTTAATTTCGTAAAAATATTGTTAAGAATTTCATACATATGCAAATAATTTTAGTGAAATTATACGTGAAGTTGTAGTACCTTTATAGTAATTTAATACGAAATGCTTCAAAAGGCGAAGTTCTACCGTAAAAATAAAGTTACAGGGGCAAGTTTATTTAACATTGAGGTAAATGGTCATCTCGGTAAATTGGCAAGATATTGCCAGCTTGCTACAATTTGTCGCCAAATTTGGCGAGAAAAAGCCAAAACTTGCCAAACTTAGAATACATTTAGCTGTATTTGGGTACAATCTCTGTATAACTAATTGGTACTGTAACTGATCCCTATATGTAATTGTAACCGCATATGCCTTCCAGTAATTTCGAGAAATGGAAGGTAACAGATTTCCCGGCGTCCGAGGGGAACTTTCCGTGCGAGCTTCGCCTCTTAAATGCGCTTTGTTTTGCGTTGTATTTAATTGGAACTGTAACTGAGATTTATATCTAACTGTAACCGTAAATGCCTTCCAGTAATTTCGAGAAATGAAAGGTACTAGAGATTTCTCGGCTGCCGAGGGAAAACTATGCAAGATCGGAGGGAGCATGAAATCTCAATTTTTACTTCAGAGTATTTAACTGGATCTCCGTGCGAGCTTCGCCTTTAAATGCTTTTTGCATTGCGTTAAGTTATTAGAAGTTCGGAGTGCAACTACTGATTGTGCTCTGCGATACTGAGAAAAGCTGTACAAGTGCTTTTGAGGAACGTTCCAGAACTGTAAAATGTTTCTTTTGGGGAAATGTATTTTATCAAGCTATCCTCGGTTCTGTTTGCATTCAATTCAGTACGAACTCGTATGCATGCAACAATATTAAAGGAGTTTTATAATTAACCGAAAGTATCGCTGTTTTATTTACACTAATTTAATCAATCGTTCTAGTCCAACGATTCTAAATTTCAGACGCGATAAAAATTATGCAATGAGCTTGTGAGGTTTATCTATTTATTTTAAATAATAGTTCATTTTAAGTTGAAAGACTTTTCTGTTACTCTCTTTTCACCCATGCATTTGATGCCAGAATATGAATGAGATAGCGAATGTTTATTCAGATTAAGGTAGAAAGAAGTGCTACTTAAGCTAGTGTTTCGAAAGTTAGTTTTAGAACGTATCTGCCTATTCCAGGCGACGTTGTGCTGTGATTATTAGCGACTTACGTCAGCGGCGTTGACTCTTTGTGGCTTTCTCTCGCCGGTTTACTACAAATTAGAGCCAGTTAAAGTATTCTGTAAGCCGTTAGGCTAATCTACCACATCCTGAAATTATTATTTGTTACGTAATTCTGTTAAACCAGAAGTGCTTGGCTTATTGTAACCCAATAGTTGGATCAATTGATAAGTTCTGTTCAAATAAAAGGGTCTTAAACACCCTTCTTCTGATTTCTATTTTGTTTCACAAGGTTAGAAGATAATTCTTCAGTAGTCCTTTTAAAGTCTATAGTGTATGTTACCAAAGAGACCTTTATAAGAGAGTCCCTCAGCTCAATGCGCCAAATCTTTAATGGCAACTACGCCCCGAAAAGACCTAGAATAAGATGTTTTAACGCACTTTACTTTCAGTGTACAAACGTATCTTATTGTATAACAATTAAGTAAGGAATATGAAGTAAGTTTCATCTTGTTTCCTTCCTTCCGGTTTCAGCATAGACATTGCGTACGGAAAACCTCACTCAGCCTTTATTTTCGCAACCACTGGTCGTAGACATAGACTTCCAACTAAAAATGCTTTGAATGATGCCAAGCTTCATGTTTTACCATTTTTAAATTTAAAAAAAATTAATTTGATAAAAATTATGAAATACTCTAGTCCCCATAAAATGTCCATTAAAATCGGTTGGGTCCACCAGCGGCCGAGCGGTAAAGACGCTGAACACTGGTAGTTCGGTCCGAGGTTCGAATCCCGCGAACGGGCTGGCTGCATGGGCGTTTTCGTGGTTTTCCCCATGTGTAACGTGTATACGAGCCAGTTTCCCTTAGAAAGTCCTCCACGAAGGCATCCCTCCCTTTAGGCAGATAGCCCTCGTGTGCTTTGCCATAATTGAATAACCTAACCTAACTAAAATCGGTTGTCAAGTTAAGGGGCCGTAAACAAATCGAAGAGGGAAATATTTGCATTTGTAAGTAACTAAAAATAAAATACTGTTTAGAAAAATGTTTAGAAAGATTGTTAAGAGATTAAAGAGCGAGCCTTTCTAAGAAAATTACTGCGAAAGTATTGATCAATATAAAGGTTTTCAAAATGGACCTCTTATTCACATAATTTTGAAGAATTCGTGTTTAGAAAACACTAGCAGGCTTCAGTATTCGCACATGAACGACTAGTAATATTATTTGCATTCATTAAAATTCAAAAATATTTGCGTTTTAATGAACATTTTTATTACCAGATTATGATCCCAAAGCAATAAAATTTCATGAGAATATTAATTACGTATTTTTAGAGTCTGAAACATTTTAATTTCCTGACTTGTACGAAAATTCTTTCGGCGTAGGAAATGTAACAATATTATAAATTAAAACGCAAGTAAATCAGAAAATAATGTATTTTTTCGGCAATTTTCGTTGTACGGCCACAATGTTTTTGCGTTTGATGTTTTTTATAACGCGTGCAAAATTTTTCTATTAAAAGTCACTTAACATAGAAATACAAAACCATGAGTCTTTGTGCCATTTAAAACATTTCTGAAATTGGATATATATATCCAATATCAGAAATGCGTCATTTAAATATTTCTATAGTTTGAGATATATATTTATAAGGAATGTTTGTGAAAATAAAGGGCGGTAGAGGAATTTTAAGACACGGCGTGTATTGGCAGCACAGATACACGCTCAAATACTGATTGTTTCATTTTTTATTCGTTTGTTTTTATTGAAGTAACCGATGAGAGGAGACACAATGGCTGTTCTTCAGCAATCGTCATATACATTTTTCCTGTAACAAAATCCTTTTTCATTTTTACCTATGGCCGCCCAACCGGTATAGCGGTTAGCGTCGCTGACTGCCGTGAAGGGCTCGGTTTCGAACCCCGGAAAAGGCATGGATGTTTGTAAATGTAAAGTGTCGGTGCGGCATGGCGGCACTTTAAATATGCGGCGAGCCGAAAGTCCTCTCGTGTGGATTGGTGGGAGAGGACCCCTGAATTCCCCCCCGGGGTACTCTTCCTCAAAATTGGGGGTGGAAAATAGAAGTCCAACTTCTCTTCGGAGTAGTCTCTGGCAATCATTCTTCCATGTGGTAATGGGCACGACAACAACAACATTTTTACCTATGCAGCGAAGTCTGATGAAACTTTATCAAAAGAACAACAAAAAAAAGGGGCTTGTACCAGATATACCATAGACTGGACGATCCAAAGGTAATGAATGCTGAAGTAATAGAAAGGCAAGATAATTAAATACTTTTTAAATTAATCAGATTAAAAAGTAAAAGAAAAAATTAAGAACGGCTTTTACTGATTTTAAATCCCTTCATATATTACTCAATATCAAACGGAATAAATTTGTACGTTTAGTATCTTGCGCTTTGTCCGTTGGCAAAGTAGTGACATGTGGAAAATGAAAGTGTTTCATTTCTGGCAGTGGCAGTACATAGCTTTTAAAGCTGAGTTCCCTGATTATTTTGAAAAAAAAAATATCTAATGCTTTCCCGAAATGCAACTCACTGACACGCTGAAGATAAAAATGTTTTATTTCGAGCAGCAGTAACACACATTGCTTTTAAATTGTTGAGTTTGTTACTAAAAAATTCACGAAGTTAGCCCAAAGCATAAAATAAATAAACTGAAATTCAAAACTTCGGCTTCGAAATGCACATGTAACGGGTTGAGAATTGTGTGTGTTCAAAATCTGGTGGCTCTAAGTGCCTCCATTTTCCTACAGAGGAAAAAATATACATACATACAGATACTTCGTTATCTAATAATAGAAGTTAACCGTTACGTATTTCCAACGACAAAAAATAATATGTTACCGATTAAAAGAGTGAATTTGTTTAACTGTAAGAAGAATATTCTTCAACAATGAACGAATATATTCTCTGCTCTCGCTTTTCGATGAAACAATATTTTCATTTGATAAATACGGGTTATTCAATATTATATCGTAGTTACCTTACATAACAAAAACTGGAAGCGTTTCAGAGGAAAGCATATGGGAAATAAAATTATTTTCACGGTAAAAATGAACACTATTTTCTGATACAGGCATTTAAGATTTATACTTAAATCAGTGCTCATATATAATATTGGAGATTTCTATTTCTTTAATGTTGGAATGCACGTTTATATTTAATCATATATTCTCATTTCGATATAAAATTTTAAGGAATATATAAGGTGCTCGTAAAGATAAAAAAGGCCTCATATTTGATAAAAATTTAGCAAATGGGCAAAAATGGTATTATTTGCACGAAAAATAACAAATAGGTGAAAATTGGAAGCGGACGGTACTGAATCGCTTGCTCTGCTGACAAATAATACGTTAAATTATTGCTTTTGTAATTTATGAGTGGTGTATTGTATTGAAAAAAATCAAAACTTTCAAAACTGTTCTCACTGTGATCGTTACTATCGATATCGAAAAGCGCCCTCTACAGATGAAAGGTTGAACTAAGGATCCCATTTGTCTCTCTTCAAAAGTCTCTCTCAACAGTTGTCGACTAGGATGGGTTAATCAGACGTACAAACCATTGAGGTTTTAATCTGTAGATGACGATATTTTGGGCCATAGGCGGCTGACTATGAAGCAAGCACTGAGTACCACCGATAAACGGAGAAAGAATGATAGCTGTTCGAGCTGGTAATTGAAAGTAGCTGGCGGAAATGAGAGTTAAATTGTATAGTCGCGCCTTAAACGGCAGTGAGCGGTATGAAACGGTGGAAATAAAGTCCTTGATTTACACAAATATAGGAGTGATGAAATATAAGAGTGACGGAATATAGAAGTGATACAAGAAGCCTTGGGAAAATATAAACACTAACAGGGATGTAAAACACTAAAATAAAATGCAAGTTGGAGCTCGAAATAAATTACAGAGTTGAATGTTTTAAATACAATATGGAAAATTAAATATTGCGCAAATCGGACAATGTTAAACCAATTTGTCCGACTTCTACAAATATGCAAATTCTTGATGGACATGAGATTAAACTGTATACAGTAAATAAAATTTTACAACTACATTAATACCTAGTTATAACCAAAAGAGTATGTCAAAAATAAATGTTAAGGATAATAAATATTAACGAGAAGCCTGAGATATATCTAGGGGGTGAGAGAAAACGAAACTCATAAGCGCTGCATTGACCAACATTGCTGATCAAGAGATCACATTTTCCGCTTATCTGCAGCCAAAATGTTTCAGAAAATATCTTCCGTTGGTGAACTATATTTTCTAGAGGCATTTCTCATTCAGAAAATATATCAGTTTTGAATTATGATCTGAATTTTTAGCCGTCTTTGCCTTCATCTTTTAAAGAAATGACGCCCCATTTGCTTTGCTTTCATGCTTTTGCAAATAGATGGAGCTAATTATTACTTTATTAGGACTTTCTTATATTTTTTGTTTGTTACTGTTGTGTGAGAAGAAGTTTCCTAACGCCATTCGAAACCATTCGAAAGCTAATTTGAAATTCATCAACATAACATGCGTGAACTTTAACAAAGTCACGCATGTTATGTTGATGAATTTTGTTGATAATTGTTATCCTTAACATACATTTAACATTTGTTAAAATTCAATTTAAATTTATTAAAATATCAATTCAAAATTCTTAATGCATTGTAATAAGTTACTTAAGTTAAACTTTCAGCTGAAAATTAAATTTTCAGCTTTTAATTCAGCTGAAAATCTGTAGTACTGCATGCCTTAAGGGAGAAGTTTCTCAGGAAAGGTAATTGGTACTTACATCACAAAAGAGAAACTGGAAAGGAAAATCTCAAAGAACCCAAAAACAAGAACCAAGAAAGAGTTACCAGTGTTAGGCAGCTTTAACTGTTCGGCTACTAAGGGACCAATTTTGACATACAAGCAAATGATTAATTATCTTTAAGAACAAATTATTATGCGTTTGCCCATTACTTCAATCATCCTAAATATATTGATGAAAATGGGAACACAGGAAAAGGAAGAAAATATGCCTAATAGAGGATCTGGCAGAGAAACCTGATGGATTTGAAATTAGTAGAACATGTCCTGGTTTCGCAGTTTTATTCTCAACGTAGATACGCAAGGGAGTAATCCCCATTTGTAAAACTATAATTACCTGTTCACTGCATCTCACAGATGACGTCATCCAGTTTTGCCACCTTCCTGCACACATTTTCATAACTTAGAGTCGAGGACCTTCATCATCGCGTAAATGCCGAAAATGGCTGAAATAAGAATTTGGTTAGCTTAAATGGTTGACTAAAAGCACAAGAACTTGGGTTTTACATAAATACTTATACACGGTAAATATTCCTTTGTATATCTACAAAGGGAAGCTTATTACTCTACGCAATTAATCCACGTTCTATTAATTTCAAAACGGACAGATTTGTCTTCTGGAACCTTTAAGAGCATAAGCTATGCACAAGGTGATTTAGCTAAGCGTTAGAAACTTTTGAGAGTAACGTTTACAGTGTTCCTTTTATATTAATTTAACCAGTTATTATAAATTAGACATCTACTGTCATTTCTTCCTTCCGTTTTCCTATCAGATTAGTTTAGGAAAATTAAATTAGTTTAGGATATTTAAGACGAGATTCTTGGCTTGTGAAACACAGCATGTTCTGCCTCTCGAGGCCATGTTACTAAGCTTTTCCTAGCTCATTTAAGATTTCATTCTTCGGCTTTGCATTATACTGCTGACATTTAAATACATACCCGCTTAGATTTGTGAGCCAATTTCACGTTAAACTATATTAGTTTTAAATTAAGTTACATCCCCACAAGTAGTTGGCTGAATTGTGAGCGTAAATCGTGCATTTGCGTTCTGGTTCTGATTTAATAAAAAGGTGTGTTTAGAACCTTCTGAAGACTCTGCAGATCTGTCCAAACATAGCCATAATTCCTATAAAGTCTGTTAGAAGTTTGACACCATTTTACCAAAATAAGTCAAACTTTATAGGTTGCATAAAGATAAGTTGGAATTATATAGCAAAGCAGAATCGGAATCGCCATCTACATGTTTTAGTACACGAATGTAGTAAGAATTTAATCCTCTACACTCCAGGCATTTTTCGCTGGGGTGAACCAACAACTTGAGACGATTTTCTGCATATCTAGTGAAGTTCTTACAGCTAACGTAAAAAGATTTCCAAGAAATCTAACCATTCTTTTATGTCTGAAGCTATTTGCGGTCCTGCTGTAGTGTCATTAAGCTATTTTGATGTAGGAGACATGAAAGATCAGCAATGTCCTCGACAGGACTCGAACCTGGACCTCTCGAATATGCGCCGAGGGTGTTACTGTTTATGGCCATGAGACCAACTTGTTTGATTAGATGGGTCGGTTAGCGGCCACTTCTGATACCTTATACTGCGACTCTTTCGCCGGATGCAAAGGGTTTTTGCGGTATTTCTTCGGATTCTATGCAAATTATCCATTCCATTTCTGTCTCTTCTGCGGAATTAGTATCGCTTTCACATTTAATAACTACTACTTGATTTTTCGGCCATCTTACATTTCTTACTTCATCACTACTTTCCTCGTCATCATTGCTTCATCACTGCTTTCCTGTCCTTGTTATCGTCAAGTAGTCTATGCAGAAACATAATTTCATTCTTCATCAATGAAAAATCAAGCTCATATTCACTTGAACTGATTGCTTCATCATATTCCATGCTTATTGAGCTACGTAACTTTGACAGTAATATTCCTGTTGCCAAGACTGTCGAGTTCGAACTAACGTTGAAGACGTATATATCACAATATATCTAAAATAAACGTTGTTAATATTAAAGATTGGCAGTTTTCTGTATGCGTGTATTGTTGAATACACGCATGAAACGATAGCTCAAACCAAACCTAAATAAACATCGTTACCGCTCGAATTATCGAATCAAGCCGAGTGGTGATCGAGGGTCACCTTTTCAGTTACCGCATCAAGTCAAGTTTGTCCGAGAGTAATCTATCCAGTGCAAAGGGTTAATACAATCTCTTCGACGACAGTGTGACCGTTGTTTCTGACAGGATAATGGTCTGTAGTTAACGCCGTTGAATAGTGGTACTACAATTCGGGTTCGAACCAGACGAACAAGCCGGCTGGCTAGGGTGATTTTTGTGATTATCTTCATGTTCATTTTAAGGAAAATGAAGAAGTCAGAGGCAGTTAAATTTAGTGAAAAGGAGGGTACACACAGTGTACACAAACGTCTTTTATCGGTCTTTATTTTTGCAACCTTTAGTGGTTCACACATTCCTCTAATTACAAAAATGGTTTAATTGATGCAAAGATTCATGTTTTGGCATTTTTTAATTTTAAAAAAAAATTCAATTTTGTATAAAATATTAAATTTAACTTTTTATACGTTCTTTCGGTCCTTATATTTATACGCATGGATATATTTGTCCCTATATTTATATCTTCTGTCCTCGACCAATAATTGCAAAAATAAAGATTGGGTAAGGTCATTCGTGGATACGGTGTATATTTATTGATATATTATTGCATGCCAAAACTGTCGCATTCATGATATATACTTTTTCTTCTCATGTTCAGTTTACGACATATAATTGGTATGGTAACAGAAGCGGACATCATTTATCGACCTGGATTATTTAGACCCCGCCAGAGCACTCAAGGACTATCTGCTAAGAGAAAGGACGCCATCATGAATTACTTTCTAAAGAAAAGTGGTTCATATTCACGTTGCATATGAGGAAAACCAAGAGAAAACTCCCGGAATTTGAAAACGGGTCGAATCGCCAATGTCCAAAGATTTCGCTGCTCGGACCCAGATGTGCTTACGGATAACATAAAGCTTCTGCCTGTGATCATTCAGGATGATTTCGCATGTTTTTGATATGTTCCTTGCACATTTCTTATTGATCACCATCTTTAATTAACATTCATCTTAACTGCAGCCAAGTTACCTTCTAACCAAAAGTTTATTGCAGAATTTTGTGAATTACTATGTTTCAATTGTTTTTATTCATTACAAATAAAGAACAAAATAAGACAGCACGTTGATGCTAGAGGAAACAAAATAAAATCTTCCACTGATTGTATAAAGGTGCGTTTGCTTATCAACAGAATAAAACTGAATAATTTTTAAAAATGTTTTTATCTGTACGTCTTGTAAGGTTTACCTTATGTTAATTAACAGTTATTCTAAGTTTTGTATCTTTCCTATCTTATTCTAATTTCAGCTTACAATTTCCTGCCAGAATGTAAGTTCAGAAACGCAGATAATGCAAATGAGAATGAGTACGATTTAAGTCGTGACTTTACCGACTTCAGAAGAGAGAGTCTGATTCCCTGACTAGCGCGCATTTGCCTTCTAGCTACCTCTCTCTTAGCTGTTATTACGCTCGGCCACATCTTAGGCCCTTGCTAGGCTTCGCAGATTTAATTAATATTTAGGGGCCAACTAGTTAGCTTCTGATAGCTTCGGCTATATCCTTTAAGAGCTTTAGTTAAGCTAATTTTAGTTCAAATTATTAGTATTTTAAGTTCAAGTCCGAATAGCGGCTTTATGTAAAGTTCCAAGTCGGAACTAACTTGTAAATATACTGAGTAATAAAGGGTTTTAAACCCTCTTTAAGTCTCACGTGTTCTATTCACACTTAAGCGATTATTCGCTTGTTAAGTGTTCGTGGGGTTTGAAGTTAGAACTTAAGGATTTAAAGAGAAAACCTCACAGTCTTAATAGGAATTTGTAGGAAAAGATATTTTATGCCAAGAGTAAAAAAAGAAGAGTACGCTATACAAAATTTCTAACTCTGATGTTTCAGCACACTATCACTGCAACCGAAACAAAATCTACTCGTTACAGAAAAATTTTGTAGTGAAATATAAATTACAGTCCATTCTATATGTACTATTAAAAATATTTTGCAACAGCAGTTTCCTTATTCAAATAGTTAAGTATTTTTTAATACTTTGGTATGTTTTCCTTTTATAGCATTTTATATTCAAAAAAGAAACGCAGAAACCCATGCCGAAAATTTCAAAATTGAAACTAAGTTTATGGTTGATGCTAGTGTTTGTTTATAAAGTATCAGCCACTGTAATTGAAAATTCAATTTTGTAGTTTTCAACAAAAGATATTATTTTAATTTTATTAGTAAAATCCGTTGTGAGGTTTTAGACAGTAATCTAAAGTTACTGTATTGGAAGCCTTTTTTTATAGTTTTAAGAGTACAATGTTTTAACTCCCCTTCAATTTACGTCTTCAAAATACGTCTAATTTTTTTTAAATACTAGCCGCCTGAAACAGTTATTATAAGCAAAATATACAAAGTTTTTAAGGAGTCCAGCTAGGTTCATTTCACGTGTGTAGATAGTAATTGATAATAATAGAGATGAAAAACTGTATTTACTTCTTTTAAATCGCTTAGTTTGCTAATCAATAATAAAGAGATAAAATATGAAAGGAAAATTAATATCCTGTGCTGTACCAAACGGCAACACATTATTACATGAAAAATAAAAAAAATTTTATTTCGGGCAAAGGCTACATATTTCTTTTTAAAAGTTTTCTGTAAAACTTGAAATGTAAATACCTTACGCTTTGCCATGGAGCAATGTATTGCTTTTAAATATCCCAGCTTGTTAATAAATATTTCATTAAATTCGAAAATAAGATAAAAATATTTTTTAAAATATTCAAAATTCCGGCTAATTGAACATAGTTGGGCGGAGGACTCTCTGCGCTCAAAATTTGGCGCTGTCATTTTGCTAGCGTGCGAGGAATAAACAAACATAAATACAGATTCTTCATTATTTTATAAAAGAGGTAAACCTAAGTAGCAAAAAATCTTACGAACTCATGCATTCACTCCCAAGTTTCCGAAAAAGGATGCTGTAGTGTTGTAAATGGAAGATATTAACAGAGAATACAGAGGAAAACGAAAGCTGCAAAATTGAAAAACCCCAGTACAAGTAGGGAAAAAAGCAGTTCAATAACAACAAAACGCTAATAATATCTGCGCTACATTCTGACAGAGTATGCACTGAAATTCTGAAATCAAAACAACATTACCAGATATTTTTTTCTCACACTACAACGAAACAATCTAAAATATATCAGCTAATCTACCTACCATATGCGTATACAAAACACCCATTTTCAGGTAACTGACAAGAAATCGTGAGTCACAAGCATATGATTGGAAATTCAGCTAGGTGTGCAGATTTGTGATTCAGAAACTACGTCCGATGCCACCCAGAACTTAGTATCGGAATGGCAAATAAGTACTTGAACTTGAGTGTTGTATTGTCAGAATAGTGGTAACAATTCACTAAGCCACTTAAGATTTTTTTAAATAAACTTCTTTCTCTATGCACGGCTACACATTGTTGTCTACAAAAATCCTCATCCGGGTTTCTTTCTCGCAAACGTTGGTGGTAAACATACACAGTGTACTCTCGATTATTCCAGCTAATGCCGGGGAAGCAGGTCACGGGAAAACTGAAAAAAACTAATAATCCAAACTATAGATTTTCCTGAACACTGTGTGTATTTATTTCTTAATAAAAACAGTAATTTGTTTTCGAGAATTAAGTATTTATCGAATTTCCCTGCGTATTTTTCGAAGTGCTATTTTGCCATCGTATTCGAATTCCCTTTGCTCGACGAAGTCCAATAGAGTTTCAACAGAAGGTCATTGCTCTCTCGAGACTAATGTAATCGTTCAGTATCTTCTTTACTTGTATTTTCAATATGTTTTTGTGTAATTGTATTTTCAATTTCGCCTCTTCCGTTCTAATGATATTGGAAACGATATTCGCACAATTTAAGCATTAGAAATCCGGCTCAGTTGAATCGCCATCGAACCAGTCCTCGATGTTTTCCCGGTTGATATTTCCGAAGAATTTAACATTTTCAATTTTTTGGCACACAACTCTTCAGCTAATTTTTAATACTAAAATTTCAAATCAGTCTTTAAAAGATAAGAAGAGAACACGCACAAAAATACGTGCAAAGCAAAAAGCTCCCAGTGATCAACTGAAAGGATGCTTTCGACTAAGCATTGCAGAATGATTTGTACGAGGTCATCATTGAAACTAAACCTAAAGACGCATTTCGGAAGTTTTTACAGCATGCTCAGGCTGGCGTATGTTTGTTTTTTACACACCGTCACGCATAGCTTTAAGTGTGAGCACTTAAATACTGGTTGTTCATGCCAAATTCGATTCTCGGCAATTGAATCAGATGATCGCAAACAATTTCTTGTTATATTTACGTTCAACTATTTTCATATTTAAATGTAAATAGTCACAGGTTTGCCTTAGAAAGTCCTCTACGAAGGCATTCTAAAGATAGATAATTTTTTAGTGTCATCTAAATCATCTTATCATCTTATCATCTAATCAGTGTCATCTAAATCACCTTACATCTAAATCAAGAACAGCCCTTACATGTAGACAGTAGTCAACATTTGTATACCTACTACCTACCCACTTAATATGTGGCAACATTTTCTTACCGCCCATTGGTCAATAGTAAATTAATTTAATACAACTGCAGAGTCACTTTTTAAATGGAGATTTATTCAAAACAAGTACTATATTTGTAAAAAGCAAAACGTTTATTAAAAGATAACAAAGCCGTATAGATATATGAAAAAGGAATATAAAAAATCTAATAGGGAAACAAAACTATTACGCATGCTTCGATGTATACAGGGGGATCTTGAAAAAACTTCGCCGATGTATGAGCAGTTATCGGCTTATCCTCTCAAACAAGCGAATGAAATTTCAGATATTGTTATTTGAAGGTATGTGCTGGAGATCGTTATAAATTAAAACAAAAGATTTCTCACGGTTTTCTCACGGTGAAAGCTTTCAAAAGTTTCGAATGGCAACAGCCACTGTTTTTCCTGTGAAAATTGATCACTGAAATGAAAAATCGTAAATAGCATTGGAACGATAAATGAATGATGAAAATTGCCTCGTAAAACATTTGCAAAGAAGAAAGCTGTAAAGAGCCAATGGCAACACAAGAGATGGGGAAAGCTTTTATTGGAATGCAGGTATTCAAGGCGCACAATGTTTCGAGATAGAGGCATATCATCTAACTTTGCAGTTTCGTGGCCATCACGATCTCCCGACCTCACTTCGATGGATTTCTGGCTCTGGTTTATCTGAAATCTAAGGTGTATATATCAAATCCATGAATTGTCAGAGCTGAAAGATGTCATGAAACGCCAAGTTATACAGATTCCTCCTCGATATTAAGCTCATTATTGCTGTCAACAATCTCCCGCATGCAATGCGTTATCGTCTGCAAAGATGGACACGTTGAAAACTTGTAATTCTAATCTAAGTTATTTTTTCCCTCTCCTCGTTTGCCAATGGTCCATCACAATGTTCTCTCTTGCAAATGTTTTACGCCGGAAATTTTCCTCATACGTGTATCGTTCAAATACCATTTATGGTTTTTCAGTTGCAGATAAAAAAGGGGTGCAGCCATTCGACAATTTCGAAATTTGTTCACTGGAACCGTGAGAGATCCGTTGTTTTAAACCATCACAATTTCGAACGCATACCTTTAAATAACAACATCTTAAATTTCATTATGATTGGTTGAGAGGATAGGCCACAGGGAATTTTATATCGGGGATGTTTTTACGACTACCCTGTACCTCCATATAAGTGTAAGTTGTTTCGATCTTTCTTGATCACGGATATTCCACAAATCGGCTAATTTGCACTCGGTTAATCGAGAGCACACTGTACTTCGAATAAGAAAAGTGTTTTAAACTACGCAAATATTCATTAAGGCATTTTTTAATTTAAGAAAAATATAAGAATTACGATACCTAACACTGCGGTGTCCTGGTTCCTATGATTACATTTAGTAGACTCATTTTCAATTAGCCTTTTGAGGGACCAGTTATATACAAATTAAAATATTTCGAGTGACTTTAAACTCTTAAATGCCATTCAATGATGCCATTTCCTAAAGCGTAACATGCTTTAATTTATAATTCTGTTAGAGTTAGTATGCTGAAAGAATTTTCACAGAAATAACTCATTAAGTTTTCAAACGCCAAAAATACGTTATGAATATTTTCATGGCGTTCATTACTTCGGAATCACAATTTAATAATCATATAAAAAATTAATTAAATTTGAAATATTTTTATTCATGCAAATAATAAATGTAAATATGACTTATTTATGCAAATACGAATGGCTTTGTACCAACACGAATTCTACGAGATTCTGGAAATAAAATCTCCTTTTCAGGAAAAAAAATGTTGTATTGATTACCATTTTTCCCGACAATCTGCATACAAATGCTCGACACTTATTAATATCAGAAACCTGTTTCTTAATTGATAGCTTATTTTAGTTACGTACACATCGAAACAATTTGCTGATTTCCAACTTTAAAACAAAACAACTTTGCCAATTTTTGTCGCACAGGAATCGCACTTCTTGTACTTTATTGTTCATAATGAGTATAAAATTTTCTTAAATATGGACCAGAGGGAACCGTACAAATAGTCAGATTTCGTAAATTTTATAAAATTGATTTTATTAAATTAAAAAATGTCGAAATATTAGTATTTGTATCACGTAAAATACTTTTGTACCTGGAAGTATAAGCTATTGCGGAAATAAAGGCTGGGTAAAAACAATTGTGGATACGGTGTACACAATAATATCATAACCGCAACTGACTACCCATCGTAGAAAGCTTTTTCAACTATATAGAACAAAATATATCATTAACCAATAATCACAGAACATATTTGCCATTCATTTCGCTATCTAGCAGGTATAAAAAATAAAAGGAATTTTAATTTTTCATGTGAATATAGTAAACTTGCAGTTATCCGGAACGTTAAGTTATCCGAATCTGTTCTTTCCGAGCCAAGCAATATTGCTTGCCTTTTGACATATTTAGTTTTTAATTTTTAATTTATCAACATGTTTTACATTTTTTCTGTGGCTTAAGTAATATAAAAAGACAATATATGGTTAGAAAGCATCTCTTTAGATTGCTATTTTATTTTCAATGCTATATTCGCTATCAATGCTATATTTCAATGCTGTATCCATTATTTTATTTTCAAAGATAGTAACAGAAAGTATTAATTGTAGAAAGGTATGTATTTTAAAAAACAATTAAATTAACACAAATCAATGTCTATATATAGCTATGACTACATCAGTGCTTACATAGTATTACACAGCTTTTAATATACCCCATAAAATTAAGGGAAAAAGAAACTATGCACTGTATGCTGGTTTATATGGTATATCACTTTAATGCCTAAAAGTGACATATAATATAAACCATCATACAGTACGTAGTTACTTCTTACCTTAATTTAATAATTTCCCTTCTTAATTTTCCCGTAAGTCTTAGGGCTTCTTTTTAAAAGAAGAAGAGACTAAACATATGTGCTGGTATTAAATCAATTCTCTTTTAAAGAAAAGGAATTTCGCGTAAAAATAGCCACCGTTATCGCAATCCGTTATTACAGTTTTGATTCAATTAGTACAGTAAAAATGGAATAAAATTACGAGTTTAGAAATTAGAGCCTACAAGAATAGCAGTCAATTTCAGTGTTTTTATTTGAGATGAAATAGAAATAGAATACGTGTTAATCAGATAAAAAATAAGCTCACTATTTAATTTCGAAAGTGCTAAAAAATTTCCCTCACACTCTAATTTGCATTTCTCTCATAGAAAAACATCAAAAGGTACTTACGCATAGTATTATTACTTCATCTTAGTTACCGTAAAAGAATGATTTGTTAATTAGTAACAACCTATTCTAAAGCATTACATGGCTATTAAAAATTTTTTCGAAGCATAAGCAGACAAAAAATTCTCAGTAAGAACAATAAAGACATAAAATAATTATTTTCCCTTGCGAATCAAATAAAGCTTTAAAATTAATTATCATCCTTTTCCGTTCTAATTACAATAATAATTAGCTTAGCAAGTTATGAAAGCACAAGAAAAATATTTGCTCAGGGCGGATATGGCTTTCTCGAGAACTCAGCTACATTCACTTAATTGATTTCCGCAAATTTTTTAAAGCTTTATGAAACTTTGAACCACATTGCGTAAAATAATGCATATTAAATATAACATACTAACTATATCACTCTTTGTTGCGATTATCTCAATAGCACGTCGTTTTTCTAAAAAAAAAGTAAGGAATAATATTCATCTCCATCAAGCACAAAAGCACAAATACGAGTACTGTGCTTGAAAACACAATAACAGTGCTAAGCATTTCAGCAATATTCTCATTCTATCAAGCGTATTTATTACAAAAATTTCACAATACATTACATTATTGTGGTAAAAATACAAAATCCGAGAAAACGTGAATAAAGCTGTGACAATCTATTTGTAAAGCTTCATACATACACATACACGTCCAAGTTCTTACCCGGTCTTTATTTCCACATCCGTTGATCTTATTCGGCACTTCCAATTATAAAAACATTTTAAATGACGCCAAGATTCATGTTTTCTCATTTTTTGAAATGTATAAAATACGAAGCCTAACATTTTTAAGTTTCCAGGCCCCTGTACTTATAATTAGGAACGTTTTGCACTCGTTATACAAAATTGAAACCTAAAACGTTTGACCCCCCTACGATAAAATTGACTGAGACATCTGGTATTAAAGTAGGGGATCATATTTAGGAGCCTTACAGAAATTGAAGAGCGAAATGTCTGCATGTTTGTACACAACTGAAAATAAAATATTGGCTTAGAAAAAGATTTCTGGTGCTAAGAGATTCATCGACAAGCATGTTTATGCAAATTAATGTGAAAACTGTTGATCAATACAATTCTTTTCCGAAATGAACATCTTATTCACAGAATCTTTCGTGTTCTAGAAAACACTAACGTGCTTCAAGTGTTCCCTCCCTCGCAG
The DNA here is from genome assembly GCA_000611955.2 of Stegodyphus mimosarum. NCBI lineage: Eukaryota > Metazoa > Arthropoda > Arachnida > Araneae > Eresidae > Stegodyphus > Stegodyphus mimosarum. The sequence continues at coordinate 147,902 of KK113540.1, read as the reverse complement.
CCAAATCGTTATATTATTTACATAAATTAAAAAAGAAAAACATTTGTACTTTTAACAGGGGGGTAAAGATGTTCAGTGAACCAATTCTGGAAAATTTTCATGTTTATCCATGATTTTTTATTAGACTCCCAAATTACAGGTAAAGTGGATTTTGATATTCTTTTCATCGCTGTTGGGTTTTTGGAATGATAAAGAAGTGGTTTTAATTTGAAGTCTTCATTAGCGTTAGCACCCAGGAGAAGTGTGAAGCGATGTTTTGTAGCTTTAAATTCTGATGCACGTTTTTCTTCACGGCATAGAAATGTATGAATTGGTATTCTTTTCCGAAACTGGTAAATATTTCGTTCAAGTATTGTTCTTAATGTCACTGGGAATACAGCCGCCGCTTTTATATCTCCACTTGCTGCTTCCCCTGTAATCTTTATGTTATGAAATTTTTACCAGATTATGATTCTAAAGTAATAAAACTTCATAAGAGTATTAATAAAATATTTTTAGAAGTCGGAAAAGTATACTAAGTTTACGTGAAAATTCTTTCGGCATACCAAAGACGCTATAAAAAACCACAAAACAATATCACTAAGTGGCACTTAAAGGAAAAAAAATAACCTGAAATTATTTTAGTTTATTTATTAATTGACTTCTCAAGGCAAATTGAATACGATGTTAAAATCCGCAAATTTTGCAATCAAATATTTCAGTCCACATTTGTCTTACGGGAGTCAAACTTACTGTGTTTTAATTTTTATAACCAGTACAAAATTTTCCTAAATATTTATTTCCTAAATATGGGATTTATATCTAAATATGGGATACATATTTCCTAAATATGGGACGCTGATGAAAAGCTAGCTTTCATAATTTCTCAAATTTTATCGCTTTAATTTTTAAAAAAATGCCACAGGAATTTTTGCATCATTTAAAATATTTTTGTAAGGGAAATATATGTTTGCGACCAACAGTTACGAAGATGAAGGTCGTGTAAGGACGTTTGTGTAAATAGTGTGTATTCAGTTCAATACTGATAATAAACCTGAATACATATCGCAAATGACATGCACGTTCTGAATCTGTATTCTCTGCTTAAAGAACAGCTGCATTCTTTCAGCTGCTTCAAAACGCATTGTAGCAAAAATTATTAAATATAATAATTAATTTAGTGTTATAGTACATAAATTCACAATCACAGTACAATAAATGACCGACATTTAAATACAGTACAAACAATGACAATTACAGTATAATAAATGACAGTACAGTACAATAAATGATAATACAGTACAGTAAATGACATTACATAAATGACCTACACTACAGTTTATATATTATCGAAACACGACAAGTATATAAAAAATACAGTAAAACCTTGGTTCACGAATTGAAATGTCCGTGAATCGTTCGTCAGTCTAGATATTCGCGTTTCCCAATTACACACGAAGCGTTTACCAATTAGATCACTTTTTCCAATTACACCGTGAAGGCGTGCGGAAAGGATAGAGAAAAGAAATCCTGGTGGTGACGAATTAGCGTGTACCAACTTTCACTTCGGGCGCCACTTGTAAAATCATTAGGCTACTTTAAAGCAGCAGGCGTGAAAAATGTGCAATGCCCTTGCTGGACTCGAACCATGGACCTCTCGAATACCCATCTAGTATGCTTCCAGTTATGCCACGAAGGCCTGAGGAAAGAAGGAAGAAAATTACCTTATGATTTTAATTCGCGTTTCTTTTGTTTCTGTACCTGAGAACTTTCAGTCGCAAAAATATTTCGTAAAGGAATTAAAAAAAATAGAGAAGTCCTGTGTTAAATCATTAAAAAATGGTATCAAGTTATCTTAAGAGAACGAGTGGCATAAAGCATATGTTCGCTTTGAACAGTTTGAATTAATTTTATAACTGTTTGAAGAGCAGACAATTTATACAAAATATCTTTTATCACGGGATTCCAAAGATCCGGATATCGATCTTTGAGGACCACCTTTTCCCGAACTATATTCTTTCACAATGTTGCTCCTGAAGCGTGCAAATAATCCTTGATCGGGTAACAGATAATCCTGAATATATTATTGTAGTTTAAAAGTTCTAGGATCCCCTCCTCTCCTAGCTTTATCAAATGTTCCTTTTTATGTTTAGAAACATCAATACCGTGACGCTGTTCTTCCGCTTATTTTGTTTTTCTAAAAGAAACAATCCACACGCACACTTTAAGGAAAGTGCATCCTTAATTGATCGCTCGGGCGTTATTCAAAGATTCAAAACAATTATATAAAAACTATGCCATTACTATGATCAAGCAGCTTTTATTAATAACAGATGCAAGATAATTTCAACTATCCAAAATGGAAATGGAACTGCAGTAAAACCCCGGTTAACTCGGGAGGTTACGTTCCATCAAAATACAGCTTTATACGAAATAACGCTAAATGAGATCATCTCATCATGTAAATAATGGGGTTAGGGGATAAAGTAAAACAAATTGTTAAAGTATTTTGTTATTTAAGTTCATTAAATATGTTTTTTATAATAATACAAAATAAAAATTTATTTCTTATAAATGTTGAAACATAACAAATGAATATAAAGAAAAAAATAAAATTTTAATTCGTTATTTATATTTTAGATCATTTAGATGTTTCTGCACTTCCAATTTTCTGTTTTTTTGTCAACAAGGTATCTATTTCCTTTTGCGCTCCTTAAGAAGTTTTCGATAAGGGCACAAGGCATCCATAACACCCTCTGTTGCCTTTTAAGTCCTATCAAAATCTGCTTCAGTCTTGCCTTTAAATCATATAAAAATCTGCTTCATTTCCAATAACAAGTCCACAATATCCGTTATGGAAGCTAAATTGGTTTTTAGAAACGCCGTTAATTTTGCTCTTCTTCGGAATCGCTATTTTTAATATTTCTGCGTTCCTCTAGATCCGCTAATTCCTTGAGCTCATCATTAGAAAGACTTTCAGCTGTTTCTTGAAAAATTTCTTCGAGATCTTCCACATTTACTTCATCCAAACCTGTTTGTTTCGCTAATTCCACTATTGCGTTCATATCAACAACAAATCTCTAGTGTCATCGTCCTTGTTTAAATCCGGCCAAATTCTTTTCCACACTCCTTTCAAATATTTTTCCGTTACTACATTCCACGAATGATTTACGTTTTCTTTAGCATCCATGATAGTATAGTTCATCCGAAAATAAAGCTCTTATTGATTGTTTATCATCTCCGTCTGCTTTTTCAAACATTTGTCTAAATTAAAATAGAAGAGAAACACGTCAATGTGACAATCAAAATCGCTGAAACAACCTTGTATTTGGCGTACATTTATATAAAACACTCAAATCGATTTCGAGGGCAGCTACAGGTCCCTCCTCATCAGGAGAATGAAATTTCTAGAAAGGGAAAGCAACCTCAGTAACGGCTTTTTATACCCTCGGATAGCACCATGCGCGAGGAGGCAATAGATAATTTTTGCCGATAGATGGCATTGCCTCCTCACGCATGGTACTACCCGAGGGTATAAAAAGCCGCTATTGAGGTTGCTTTCCCTTTCTAGAAATTTCATTCTCCTGATGAGGAGGGACCTGTAGCTGCCCTCGAAATCGATTTGAGTGTTTTATTTAAATGTACGCCAAATACACGGTTGTTTCAGCGATTTTTGATTTGTCTAAATGTTCACCGCAGGTAAAAAGCTTTAAAATTTGATATAGCACCTTCATTCATCGGTTGGATTCATGCGGTTGTGTTAGGCGGCATTATGCATTAAAAGTAGCGCTTTTGATTCAAGTTTTTTTGATTTCGTAATAGCGTTTAACAGACGTCAAAAATGTTCAGTTAACCAATTCTGGAAAATTTTCATAGTTATCCATAATTTTTTATAACACTCCCAAATTAAAGTTGATTTTCATATCCTTTCATCGCTTTTGTTTTTTTGGAATGATAAACAAGAAGTGGCTTTAATTTAAAGTCTCCATTGGCGTTAGCACCCAGGAGAAGTGTTAAGTGATCTTTCGCAGCTTTAAATCCTGGTGGACGTCTTTCTCCATGGGATAGAAATGTATGATTTGGTATTCTTTTCCGAAACAGGCCTGTTTCATCAACATTAAAATCTAATTCTGGAGGATAGTTTCCTCGCTTAATTATTGTTCTTAATGCCTCTGAGAATTCAGCGGCCGCTTTTATATCTCCACATTAAACCATCCTCGACTTGCAACGGAAGTTTCAGTTGTGTCACCTGTTTCAATCTGAATGTGATTCATCATTCTTCTCGTTTTTTTTTTAGTCCAAAGGGATTTAGTCCCGAAGGACTATTACTTTCGTTTTGCGATTTTGCGTTGAATCACTCTGAATGCCCGTTTCACTTTTCAAATTGTTGCCACTAAATGTTGCTCTGCATT